>APFE031244859.1:20690-71195 GCA_000404065.3 Pinus taeda | reverse complement strand
ATCAAATCTTCAATCTGGAAATTATCTTGGAGGCTAAAAATGGCGAATAATGTTATAACCAACTTATTAAAACTATCATTGATAAAATAATTCATAATCATCAATTTATTAGAAATAAAGGAAGATAAATAATATTCACCCATAAGAGCATAAATCATTTATAAAATGGATTTAAATGATAAATTATAACAAATGATATAATAGAGAAGAGTAAAAAAGGATGAAATAAGTGTTACAAAGTAGTCGTATTCACGGCCCAACATCCATGACACCATTCATCCAAAAAGTGTCCCTAAGGAGATCAGCACAGGTAGCCTTCTATCAATTTGCATTGCAATGTAGAAACTGCACTAACTGGGTGTGCTACATCACACTTAGCCTTTGTTTCACCTGCGCTGAGCGAGATTCATCGAATTTTTAAATGAATCCATTGGATTCATCATCCAATGGATACTTCTAGAAGTTTCCATGTTTATTGAGCTTGCATTTGGATGAGGAAGAGGATGAATGAACCTCAATCCATTATCCCTTCCTCCATGGAACCACCTCCCAATTTTGGCAGAGAATTCATGAGGGCCATTAATGGCTTAACCTCCTCCATTTAGCTATAAATTGATCAAGAATTAAAAGGCTGGTCTAGGTTGGAATTTCTTGAGCTAAGGAGATGATGTTTGAATGAGATTAGTAAGAGTATTGTACTGATGTCAAATTATTTCTTCATGAGGAGAGAAGGGATCAAAACTGGAAGGAAGACACTGAATCAAGCATGAACATTCATGGGTTGTAATCTTTCCTTTTATCAATAAAGAATTCAAAGCTTTTACCATTCATGTTCTTGTATGATGTATATCATATTCTGGATTCTATGTTATGTTTAATTAACATATATTTATTGTATGCTTTGATGGGTTTTTGTCTCAACCTACTTTCCAAGCGAGTTGAGTACGAAAAGGAGCGGCGTAATCGGTCAAAGGAGAGAGGGAGCAAGCGAAATTTACAGGTTGGTTCCTTTTCCTCCTTCTCTTATCTGTTGATTATGGAAGAGGCAACAAATTACTTTATCAATTGTTTCTAGACTAGCTACTAGGTCTAGATGGTTAGGCATTTGTAGAAACACTAAATTTTCCCAAAACACCGTGGAAACTGTGTGTGTGATCAACACACATGGAAAATGTATGTGAAGGAAAGATCAATGAGAGACAAGGTGTGGAGAGGCAGAGATGCACTAGCACAAACAGATTGCATAGTGGTATCGAGCAAGAGATAACTCGCAAAAGAAAGAACAATGAACATATAAGGCAAGAGAAAGACAAGCATGAAATTAGCAATGGATGTGGATCTACCGGGGAGAAATAACATTTTTCTAGCCTATGTTCTATGTTTGGTATAACATTTCCTGTGTTTTTGTAAGGCTAATGTGCGTTTTTGAATCGGTTATCAAGGGAGAGTTCAGTGAAATTGAAACACTTAGTGCTAGCCTCGGGGGTGGTTAGCTACAAGAAATATTGTAGTGTAGCTAGCCTACAGTTGGGTGGAGAGTTGAAGTACCTCCCTCGATTTCCAATCACTCAAGATAATAGGATAATTTTCTTACTTTTATTATCTGTGTATACTTGATGCACTTGAAGTATAACAATTTTTCTTATACAACAATGATTGATAAATCACTAGGATGCTAGTTGGGGTTGAGACACCCAAGTACTAGCTAAAAGGATTGATAAACCACTTATGTGCTAGCTCAATAAGTTGATAAACTACCTAGATAATCGGATCTTCACTCGTACACTGTTAGCTTAGAGAAGCCAACTGATAAACCACCCAAATAGTGTATTCATTCTCCTAGAACTGAGCTCTAACTCATTGAGCATTGGATGAATTATTGTGGTTTATTTCTACTGGGACAGAGAGTCACTATGGCGTTACTGGCGGAGGCAGTTGATAAACCACCTAAAAAGTGGACTCTTATTTTTACCATATGTTGAATGTTTATTGATGAGAATACTCTTGAGAAATTAACTCATTAGACTTTGAATCCAGCTCGGGGGTGGTCAGTTGCAAGAAATATAGTAGTGTAGCTAGCCTATGGTTGGGTGGAGAGTTGAAGTCCCTCTCTCAATTGCCAGTCACTCAAGGTAACAAGATAAGTTTATTACTTGTTTTCTCTGTGTATACTTATTTCACTTGAATTATAATATTTTTCTTATAACAATGGTTGTATCAACAATGTTAATGAAGGAATGTGTATTCTTGTGTAATTCCAATGAGATGGTTTGTATGATTATTCTTTTCATGAGAGGGACTTGTAGATCTCTATAATTTTTGATATATTGATGATTTACATATCTACTTAAATTATTATGTAGGATTGTCTAATGAAACCAGTTAAATGGTTATGATGTGTATAATTCCATGGTTTTTGTGTTATAACTGTCAAGGATTCTCTGTGTTTAAGAATAAAGGATTTTATGTTGTTAAAGTGTTAATAGCCACATATTGGCTTGTTACATTACCTGCTCATAGGAAATACACATCTCTATGAGTGTAAAATTCCTATGAATAGCACTTGCATTAGTTGTGATTAACATTGAGATGCACTCATGTGAATATGAAGGCTCTACGCAAAGTTAGGCCCTCTAGAGAACCTTGGTTAGGTCCCTAAAATGCTAAAGAAAGCCTTGAAACTCAACACTTTTGAATGCGAATATTTTCCAACATTTACTCAAACTATCTTTGGTCATCTATTGATAGGATTGAAGCACCTTTCTTGTTTGTTCATTTTGATAAAATTGTCTCTTTTGCTAAACTCCATGTTTTTGTGAGAACTTTTCCCTCATTGGTGGTTTTATTTTTGAAGATGTATCTATTCCTTGCTAGCTAGAGAATCTATCATAGAAAAGAAGGGAGGATCTTCCAAAATATTTTTAGGAGGGGTTTGTTCTTGAAGGTGTAAGGATATTTCAAAGGCCATGATATTAAAAATTCAGGAAGAGAGGAGTCAAAATTTAAGGACACGACGAGTAGGAGGATAAGGGAAAACCAACAACCTTTTACAAAGGAGCAACCCAAGAAGAGATGTTGGATATCTTTTTCATAATTGACACAACGGGTTCATTGAGATGGACCTATGATTCCCTTTTTCTTTAGATTATCAGTAGTTAAAATCTCACCATGGAGTGTGGTCCACATAAAAACATTGATCTTGGGGAGGTTTTTTCTTTTCTAAATATTTTTTCGTGCTAACCATGGTGGATTCCTATTGTTTTCCTATGATAAAAGGTCAACTCCTTCTTTGATTGTGTATGTTTTGGATATAATTCCTCATCCTAAAGATTCTAAGTGATTTAAACTAATTGGAGTGGATCCTCTTAATTTTGAAAGAATATTTTCCACGAGTCCATTAAATCTAGGGGTGTTGAGAAGGATTTCCATCCTCTCCATAGAGAGGTGGCTTGATCCCATTCACAAATTGATTAAGGTTTTTCATTCCTTTTGAGATGCACCACTGCCAGAGAGCCCCTAGGAATATGAAGGAAGTAAGAGAGGGGTTATTACATATTATGTCTTCCCATATTCCAAAATCATTTCCATTACCATAGATTTTGTAGAAGAAATCTTGGAGCAACGGTACAGATTTTTTGCATAATATCCACATGGAAGAACTAGGATGAGCTAGAATTTATTTCTCTAGGATTTTTTTTATGGAGAATTTTAAATATTTTATTTCCAGAACTTGTTTCCACCACATTGATTTTCCTATGATTAATCTCCACACCAACTTTTCCCCCAGTGCTTTGTTTAAAATATCATGCCTCCTGATTCCAAGGCCTCCTCTTTCATAATTGGTTGTCACCTTTTACCATTTTATTAAGTGGAATATTTTAGTTTCATATTGCCCTCCCTACCATAGGAACTTCCTTATTAATATCTCTAATTGCTTTAGCATACATATTGGCACTTGTAGAATTGCAAATTGATATATGGGAAGTGAGGTTAAAACTAATTTGATGAGAGTGACTCACTCTGCTAGGTTGAACCATTATGAACCACACTGATTTATTTTCCTTTTTACTTTGTTAATGATTCCCATCCATGCACTTGATTTTGGTGTATTTTTGAATATGGGCATGTTGATATATTTGAATGGTGTCCAGACAACCTTGTACCAAAAATATTGGACATCTGGACTAGGATATTAGGATTGATATTCTACTTATATAAGCAACTTTTTCCTTTACTTATTAATCCTCCTGAAGTTGTGAGGAATGCATAGAAAGTGATTTTTAATATTTGAGATATTATCAAGGATGTGCCTTTGAGAAGAATAGTGTCATCAACAAATTCGGAATGGTTGATTTTATTGATCCCTCTATAGAAGTGATGTATAGAATTCTTCTAGTTCGTCTCTCATTTTCTAATGTCCTACTCAGAGCATCTACAAGGATGATATAAACAAAAGAGGATAGTTTGCATCCTTGGCAGAGGCCCCTTGATGCTTGGAAGAATTCACATGGCCTGCCATTTACTAACAGTGCAACTATGAACTGCTTATGTATGATTTGATAAGATTAACAAAAGAGTCAGTGAAACCAAATCTATGAAGCGCTAAAAAAATAAAATAATGGCATGCCCAATCAAAGGTGTTGGCCATATCCAATTTTAAAACAAAACCTCTTTCATTTTTTATTTGGATGGAATGGATCACTTTCTACGCGAGGAGTATGTTGTCTACTATTTGTCTATTTTGTAGGAACCCCCTTCATTTTTGGAAAATAGATCGGAGAGGACAAGTTTGAGGCGAATTTCTAGGATTTTTGTCAAGATTTTATACAAGGCATTGCAGAGGGAGATTGGATGAAAGTGGTGAAAGTAGGTGGGATATTATCTTTAGGAATTAGAGCCAAGAAGGTGGAATTTGTGCTTCATCCTCATTTTAATTTAGTCTAGCCCCCCCGATCATTTGTAATAGGTCCTTCTTTCTTATAGTCAAAATTGCTCAATAAAAAGATATGGAGAGTCCATAAGGTCCTGGAGCTTTCTCAGGATGCCCGGACTAAATTACAGATCTGACTTCCTCTTCCTGAATTGTATTTGACAACATTACTTTTTTCTCTTGATGATCATTTGGATATTTTCCAGGACTTCCTAAAATCTCGTCGATTTAGGGTTCTTTGTGAGAAGCTGTTGAAAATGGATGGTAACTTTATTTTTGATGTCTTCATTTTTCTCTATGAGAAGCCCTTGAGAATTTTTTATGGAGCTTATAGTTTCCTTGGATCTTCTAGCTTTGTGTTGATTGTGAAAAAATGAGGTGTTTTTATCCCCAGATTTTAACCATAAGCTTCATGATTTCAGCCTTTGCTTCTCTTCCTCATTTCTATAGCCACAATATAATTTATAATATGATTCTCTTTATTGAGATTGCAATGTAAGAGTTTCCTCCTTTTCTTTGAGTCTTTTTTGGATGTTTTCCAACTCTTGTTGAAGTTTATTTTTTATTTTTTTGGTTCTTGGTAGTTTGTTTTGGCCCACTCTTTAAGGGCTTTCTTGGTTTCATTGAGTTTAATCTCCTAAATATAGCTAATTGGTGACCCTTCTACTTTGGTGTTACATGCATTCTTGATTAATGTCACAGTTTTCTCTTGCTAAAGCCATAGAGGATTAAATCTAAATGGGAGAGAGCCTATATTGTTCTTTTTGTTGAATGAAGTGTAGATTGGTCTATGATCTAAGATGACAGAGGCCAATATTTTTTATGATAATTTTCTAATCCTCCTAACAAATAAAATTGGATAAGGAAATAATCTAACCTAGATTTGATGTCCCTTGGTCCTAATCTTCAATTACTCCAAGAAAATCTTCCATTTGAGGGCTTAACACCTACAAGATTGTGATAAATCATAATTGATTCATATTTTCTCAGGAGGGGTCAAGAAGATAAGAACCTCCTCTGTTTTCTTCTTGATTTAAAATGAGATTGAAGTCCCCTGCTACTGTGCAATCTTTTGACGAGGTTTTATCTATATAATTGGAGAGAGAAGACTAACATACCTCTTTGTCTCTGTAATGCACCAGAGAGTAGAGGTTGATGAGTTTATAAATTTTCCCCATGTCTTTGTGTCTCAGAGCAACGAGAATACAATGTCTTTCTGAAATGTTTTCCATTAGTTCCATCTAATTCTCATTCCATAGAGTGCATAGACCCCCTGAGGCCCCTCTTGCATTGATTTCCTTGCCTTAATATTGATTGTTTATTTTTTTGAAAAGAGAAGAGATGTATTCCTTCAATAGTTTTCACTCTTGGATCAAAAGGATATTGGGAATTTCATTCTTAACTAAATACTTGATTCCATTTATTTTCATTGTGCTACACATACCTCTACAGTTCCTAGATACTTCAATCATTATTTACTTTTATAGGGGTTTGTAGGTCCTTTCACCTTCCCTACTTGACCTATATTTTCTTTCTCATTTTCACGTTCTTTTAGAAAAGTAACCATCATTTGTTGTGCTTCTATGGATTTTTTCTTTTGTGTTTCTTCTTCCTTTTTTTTCCTTATTCGACTTCCTTCGTAATTTCCTTTGTGGGGGATATTAATTAAGAGGGTTTTATTTTGATTTTTTTCTTGTACATGCTCCAATATAAGAGGGGGGTCATTGAGTTGATTACTCTAGGGGAGGGAAACCTTCTTGAGGGGGGCAAAAGAGCGAGGTTCCTTGCAGTCCTTGAGGCACTTCTTTAAAAATAAGAGTTTGAGATGGGATTTCTTTAAGGATCATCGTCGAAGGAATAGAGGCTTGATGTTACTAAGCTATTAACAAAGGTATGCAGTTAGAGCTAATATTCTTGTATTTTTTGACATTTTTAGGTTCTTCATCAATTTCTAGAACTCTGCAAGAACAAATTGTTAATTGTTTTTGAGACTAACTTTGGTGCCTGATCGGAAGGACCAAAGGAGGAAGGGATGTTTATTGTATGGTTTTTGCAGGAGGAAGGGGCTAATTTTTCCTTTGGAGGAGGCCCTTTGGGGGGATTATTGGGTTTTTTCTTAGCAATTTTCCATTGATCTTCCTTTGGTTCCTAACTATTTTCAGCTGAAAATTTTGTGCAAGGATTTGTGAAGTGGCCATACTCGTGAAATACCTTACACTTAAATGAAAGTTGTTCATAGTTTAGTTTTTGGATATGATAACATTTGTCCACTATCAACTTTAATACTTTTGGTATGCCTTTTTCAAGATCAAATTAAACACATATTAGAGCACAAGATTCCATCCCATCTTTCAGTTTGTATATGTCAATGAATTTGTTGATTCCATTAGATGTGGAAATATTACGAAGAATGGAATTGTATTTGGTGCTTCTGAATTTGGGTTGAGAAATGGAGTCTACTTATTCATATAGAGTCCTCTCATTTCCATGAAGTATGTTCCATTTCCGAAGATGAGATCTTTGTCTTCCATTGTTTTAAAAATGAAAGTATAATAGCCTCTTCCACAAAAACGAATGTTGATTCTCCCTTTTAGATATGGTTACCAATTATTTTGAACCCATCTGGTTATTTCCATTGGGGAGGGTTATAATCCCATGAAATGACCCACAAATTCTCTCTCAACAAAGGATAATTTTGCTTTTCAAGGGATTGTTGGAAGAAAAGTGATTACAGGGATGGAGTCTAGCGTGTTGATGAAATTTGAAATAATGGGCCGAGGAATGGGAGAGATAAGAGAATTCACCAAAGAGCTAAAGGAAATGTCTGTGGGATTAGGAAAGGGAGGAAAATGTTGGGCAACCCCAAGAGGCATCTCCGAAGGGTACATGGAAAGGAGAGAGAGCAAGAGTGCATGCTAGTGATTGTAGGGAATGAAATCGAGAGCGCAGCTGTCCTCTGTTGCCACTCATAATAGGCACATTGGTCAGGTTTATGTCATTGAACATTGAGTAATGTGCTTATTTATTGTATGCATGGTGTATTTTTTTAAAACATAATTAATAAAATAGATAAGTGTTGGAAGAAGCAATTAAAGAGATTAGGGAGGAAAATGTTGTTCAAGTTGTTAAAGATAGTATATCAAATTTTATCAATGCAAGAAAGATTATTATGGATAAGTATAACACCATTTACTAGACCCCTTATGCAACTCATTCATTGCATTTATTATTGGATGCTTTAGCAAAATTTCCAAAAATAAATGAGATAATATAAAGAGCAAGAACAATTGTAAACCTTGTTATTAACCATCATCTCAGATTGAGTATATTAAAAAAATGAAACCAGAGAGTTGTTGAGGCCTCGTGATATAAGATTTTCTACATTTTACATTACTCTTAAAAGAGTTGTAAAAGAAGGAAAAACCCAAGATTTATTTTCTACAATACCAAATGGGAGACATCTATCCTTTAAAAAGAATTAAAGGCCAATAATTTGGTACAAATAATCCTAGAAATAGCTTTTGACAAAATGTTGAAAATTTTAAATATGTGTAGTACAATTGTTTGCCATGCTCTACATGGTTGATGGTGACAAGCCTTGTATGGGTTTTTTTTATGAGGGCATGGACCATCATAAGGAAGGAATTGAAAGCAGTTTGATAATATGGAATGTGAGGGAAGTAGCTAATCAAAGATGGAAAATTAAGCATGGCCCTTTACATGTAGCAGCATGGTATCTAGACCCTAGATTATTTGTAGAAACATCAAGATGAAGAATCCATGAATGGAATTTATGAGGCCATTTATAGGCTAAATCCATATCCATCAATTCCAACTTTGATTACATCCTATCTTATGACTTATAAATCAAAAGAAGGGAAGTTTGGAACCAAAGTAGTGAAGTATGTGAGTGATCCGAATTGGATCCTAAAACACTCTCTAAGTTTTCATAACTCTGTAAAATTCATGCCAAAGTTTCAAAGACTTACAAAGGTCGAGCTTATCAGGAATACCCTTGGAACAGTTGTAATTTTTGAGCAGCACGGAGCAACGAGGACCCTCGGTTGAGCACGCAGACCGTTGCCCATGGTTATGTGCGCTGCCACGGAACAACAAAATGGGAGGTCTTTTGGAGAAACGGAGGAGGTTTTTGATAGAAGAACCATAATGTTGGGAAGTAGAAATGAATAGTCAGAACGCAGATTGGCTTTAAAGCCAGAAACCGACAGAGACAAAGCAAGCAACTAGAAAGCAATGAGAAAAGTGAGTAAGAAAGCTAAGAGCAGAGAACAAAGAAAATAAGTTGAACTGACCTATAAAGGAAAGGCAACATCGAGACAGAGCCAGAGAGAGTCAAAGAGTTTGAGTACTCCATAGAAGTCTTGCGAGGTTCAAGTGAACTCTTCTATATATGCTTGTCATGTATGAATCTCAAATTGGGCTCATACTACTATGACCAGTAGAGGTCAAGTTTCAGTAAGGAGAGTCTGTGTACTCCAGTCCTACCGATTCATATCTATTGAGTGAGACTCAAATTGAGCTCACTGTTGTAAAAAATCTGCTTTGAAAACATAATAGAGAGGCCACCACTGAAGGCTAGACCAGGAGACGTAGCCTAGGAGCATTGGGTGAACTCCTTATTAAACTTGTTGTATTTACATGTTTTCCTGTTGTGTTTTCTCTAACTGCTTCAGTGTCTATGTATTTCAAAATCTTATTGATCCTTTTCATAAAGTAACATAGGCACATCCATGCACATGAGTCTGTAATACGTTTAATTCTTTGTCTTGGATAAATCCCAGATCAAGTGGTATCAGAGCTCTAGGTTACTAAGTTTAGACAACCTTGTGTTGGATTTTGTTGTCGAATGCTAACTAGATCAAAGCTTAAATTAGGAGAAGAAGAATTGGTTGATGCTAATCCTAAAGATAATTTAAGAAAGGTAGAGAAGAAGATCCATCAAACTCCAAACGAGATAAAGGAGCAGAAGAATCTCTCCTCCATGACCACTCTAAAGGCAAAGGGAAAGAAGAAAAACTTCCCACACCTCCTGGTTGCCCTGAAAATAATAAGAAAACATCTTTGATTAAATTAGATGTTAAATTTGATTGACCAATATATGATGGAGATTTGAATGCAGAGAAGCTGGATAATTGGATTAGACAGATTGATGTTTATTGCAAAGTGCAAACCATCGATTCAGACAAGAGTAAGAGCCTTGGATGCACTGCCTTGGTATGGTGGGAAGGCAAGACACAAGCTGACATGAAGAAGAATGGTGAAATTCTTTCTGTCTGGAATGAATTGTTTCTGCAATTAAAAAGCAGTTCTATCCACTAGCCTATATGCAGCAAGCCATGATGAGCTGGAAAAATCTTTGCCAATTAAAAGGGAAAAGTATACCAGGCTACACTCAAGAATTTAGCAAAAGAGCTTTGATTATAGGAATTTCTTTAGACTCACCTGAAACTCTGTTGAAGTATATAGGTGGTCTACACAGCTACTTAAGGCACACTATTATCATGTTTAACCCCACTAGCATAGATGAGGTATATGTTCAGGCTACACATCTAGAGGCTAGAGGAAATAATGTGAACCCAAAAGTTGGGGGATCATCAAAACCCACTGCAAGCAAAAGCAAGGAAAAGAGAAAATATAAATGGAAAGAGAAGAAGACAAATACTGTACAAAAGACCAAATATTCATGCACTCACTGTAAGAAGGATGGGCATGATGATGAACACTGTTGGATCCTGCATCTAGAGCTGAGAACCAAGAAGTTCAAGGGAAAAAAGTAGAAGACTATTTCAACTATTCAAAAGAATTTGGGGTCAGACTCAGGGGATGGAACAACAATCACAGCCACATGTTGTCCACTTTAGAGAATGCAGAAATCAATAAGGAGGTACATGAGTTGCTCGAGAAAGGGTTCATAAGACCTAGCACATCACCATGTGGGTCTCCTATTATTTAGTGAGAAAGAAATATGGCTCATGGAGAATGTGCATTGATTACCGAGCACTGAATAAGATAACGATAAAAAATTGTTACCCCCTTACTCGCATAGATGATCTATTAGATCAGTTAAAAGAAGCTATTTATTTTTCCAAGTTGGATTTGCATAGTGGCTATCTTTAGGTCAGAGTTGTAGAGCAAGATGCATGGAATACTGCTTTCAAAACAAAGCAGGGATTGTATAAGTCGCTGGTTATGCCTTTTGGCTTAACTAATGCTCCTGCTACTTTCATGAGAGTAATGAACGATGTACTCAAACCTTTTCTTGATGATTTTGTCATTGTATGTTTGGATGACATTCTTATATTCAGTCAAAGATGGGAAGAGCATTTAAAGCATGTCAAGTAGACTCTAGATGTTTTGAAAAGAGAAAATCTTTATGTTAATCTCTCAAAATGTGAATTTGGCAAAACATCTTTGAATTATTTGGATCATATTGTAGGGGGTGGTGAATTGAAGATAGATACCTCTAAGGTTGCAGTCATTTTAATCTAGCCTAAACCCAAATCTGCTACAAAAGTTGGAAGCTTCTTAGGAGTAGCATAGTATTGGAGAAAGTTTATTGCTAACTTTTCCTTAATTGCAGCTCCCTTACATGCTTTAATAGGATTGAACAAGGTGTTTCAATGGGGAGGAAAACAACAGAAAGCCTTCGACACCTTAAAAGAAAAGATTAGTACAGTACTAGTACTAGCACTGCCTGATCTTCAAAGACCATTTGAGATTGAAACGGATGCCAGTGACTATGCCATGGGAGCAGTGTTGATACAACACGGTAAACCCATATGTTATCATTCTGAGACATTTAATTCTGCAGTAGTTAACTATCCCACATATGATAAAGAATTGTATGGATTAGTACAGAGTGTGAAAAAGTGGAAACATTATTTAATGGGAAAAGAGACAGTTATACATACTGATCATCAACCACTTCAATATTTACACTCCCAAACTAAGTTGCAACATCAAGACACTATAGGTGGATGGGTTTTCTACAACAGTTTCATCTAGTCATCAAATATAAAAAGGGCATACATAATAAATTTGTAGATATGTTGTCCAAACAAATCATAAATGCATCTACTATACTTAAGCATAATTCAGTATTGCATGAAAGCTACATTGAAAAGTATGCTTAAGGTATAGATTTTAAGGATGTATATGCAACTTTAAGTCATGGCAAACAAGTAGAAGAATTGGATTATCATGTTAAGGACCAACTCTTGTATCATTTTGGAAAGTTATGCATTCCACAAACTGAAAGAGTAAAGATAATTCGATAATCACACACTTCTCTAATATCAAGTCACTTTGGTGTAAGTAAAACAATTGCACAGTTGCAAAGATTTTTTTATTGGCCAAAAATGAATGAGACAATTTCTAGATATGTAAGAGGGTGTACCATGTGAGCTAAAATCAAGCCCAACAATAGAAAACTAGGCTTATACACTGCACTACCAATTCCTTCTCATCCTTGGGAAAGTGTTTCCATGGACTTCATTGGGGTACTGCCTAAATCTAGGAAAGGTCATGAATATTTATATGTTGTTGTGGATAGGTTCAACAAAATGTGTATTTTAATACATTGTAACAAACAAATTACAACTAAACAAACTGCAAAATTATTCTTTCAGCATATATGGGTTCATTTTGGATTACCCACTTCCATTATATCTGATCGAGATACCCGATTTGTTGGGAAATTTTGGTCAAGTTTGTGGGAATTGATGGACACCAGTCTGAAAAAGAGCACAGCTTTTCATCCGCAAACAGATGGCCAAACATAAGTGGTCAATAGGACAATGATCTAGTTGCTCAGAGGCTATTGCAACAAGCATCCCAAGCTTTGGGATGAACATTTGTGTTATGTGCAACATGCTTACAACTGAGCTAAAAATTCTTCTACACAGATATCTCCTTTTGAGACCTGTTTTGGTTTCACACCAAGGTCTCCCTTGGATTTTGTCTTTCCTAAAGACATAGTGGTTGATGGACACAGTGATGTGGAAAGGCAACCAAGTTCATCGAACAAATCCAAGAGATTCACCAAGCAGTACAGGAACGACTGGAAAAGAGCCAAGCCAAGTACAAGGCAAGGCATGATAAGCATCGGATGGGGCATAGTTTCCAAGTTGGTGATCAAGTCTAGTTGTATATCAGCAAATACAGAATGTAAGGTAAGAAGCTAAAGCCAATAAGGTATGGACCTTTCAAGATACTTGATAAAATTGGTGAGAATGCTTTTCGCCTTGATTTACCAACTTACATGCACATCTACTCAGTTGCTAATGCAGATAGTTTGAGACTGTTTAAACCTTCATTGATTGAAGATCCCGAAGAGCAGAGTCAATTGCCTTCTATTGATGATCTGTTGCTTGAATATCTTAATGAATTGTAGGAAGATACAGTTCCATACAGGAAGGTGAGAACCACGTGCAAAGGGGATGTTGAGTACCTGAGGATTGGACTCAAAGGTTCAAAACCAAGAAATGCGAAATGGATAGAAATTGGGCAAGTGAGGAATCAATACCCTCACTTGATGGATGCTTATAAACCAAATTTTGGTGGTCCAAAATATTTTTTCAATGGAAAGGCCGTGATCCGAATTGGATCCTAAAAATACTCTCTAAGTTTTCATAACTATGTAAAATTCATGCCAAAGTGTCAATGACTTACAAGGTTGAGCTTATCAGGAATACCCTCGGAACAATTGTAATTTGTGAGCAACGTGGAGCAACGAGGACCCTCAATCAAGAGCGCAGACCATTGGCCCATGGTAACGCGCATTGCCACGAAACAACAAAACATGAGGTCTTTTGTAGAAACAAGGGAGGTTTCTGATATGCGATTAACGACAAGTCGCTAATCGCCTATCTCTGCGCAAACTTCTCAGTGAAGGAAAAGCCTCGAGCGAATGGAACCGGAAAGTCGAAAAAACCGTACAGAATTCACCGATTCTGTCAGAAGCGAGTCCCACACGAAAACTGGCAGGATATCGGAAGGGCTTCAAGAGGTAAGCGGTTTCAACCGAGTCCCGCTTGATGCCACACATTGGGTGCCGTCTAGCAGAAGAGAGAGAAAACCGCTCACATCGGACGGGTAAATGTCATGCAACTTACCAGCACGATATGGATGGAGACTGTAGGATTTGGAGGCTTCAAATCGACAGTGGACATGCAATTCGATGGATGACTGAATTCAACGGGGTAAACAGGCCGAGTTATGTAAGGTTTGAAGTCCGGCATGAATGATGAGTTAGCAGGGGAATCATGTTCGTGGGAAATCTGGGAGTTAAACAGAAATAACGACCATTCAAACATTTCCAAGAGAACTGACACTCAATTCGTTATGAAACAAGTGGCCACCTCCCTATTGTTGAGGTATAAAAGGTGTCTTTTTAACTCCTAATTATCTTCACATTAGTTTATCAATCCAGGCAATATTTTCTATTTCAAGAGTGTACACAGTTTGTGGCGGCTATTTACTCAAGAGTAATGTTTCTAAATTGTAGTACAGTGCTATGAAATACAAGAGTAAATTCATGTTTTAAATAAAACTCACTTGCAATTAAAGGAAACTCAATGCTCTGAAACTAAATTATTTACTCGACAACATAGCAGCAATTATCAGTCAAGGATCCAGTAGCAATAACTCGTTCCTTGTTTAACTGACGTAAACTAAATCAAGCATAAGTAAGATCTTTAATCTGAGATCTTTGACAGTAATAGCCAATGTTCTTTACAGTTGTTGATCTCACACACACCACACTAAATAACCAATTGGAAATGACAATGAATTAAATCAATGATGCTATTGCATCTTATTGAAATGAGACAATTATGCTAACTATAAGAATGCTAAAAGGAAAAACTAAATGATTGCAAAAAGTAAATGAGCAACAACGCTTTATAATAGAAATGAAAAACATAACTTATGTAACTGCAATGAAAAGCTAAGTTACTGAAATGAATAGAAAATCTCTACAATTAAAATGAACAACACAACAATATACTTGCAGAAAGCAGTGATCTTGTTATGAGGGAAATGAATAGCAACATAATTCAATTACAACATATAAATGGAGCAAATAATTAAGTTTGGAAATATGAAACAGTAAAGCGATGTGACTACAATAGATAGAAACGAAACCAAACCATCACATGACAAAAATCGTAAATGAATGATACAAGAACAGCAAGTGAATCCACCAAGGCCAGGCCCTTAGCCACTAGTGAACACTGTCGGGTTGCTTAAGTATGAAAGAATGAACAACAACTATATTATATATTAATCATATGCAAAATAGTTGCAGCCAGTTCGTGCTCTATTTCTACAACGAGAGTCGATGATCAAAGTAAAAATACAAAGGTAATTTCTGAATAATCCTCCCCGTTCTTCACAATCGTTGTCCCTTTTATAATGGCCAGGTGGATAAAATAGGAATTGTGGATAGAACAGTAATAGCGATCCCTTAGGATCAAGAGATCCTGAGAGATTTGCTCAATCTTCCATCTTCAGTTAGCTCTTTTTCTTTTGCACTAATGTTGTGATATTCTCTGTCCTTATCCATAATTGCGCTCTCCATCCTTGACTTGCTTCCTGTACGCTGCCTCCTAGTGAAGGAACAACACTTACTCCACTTTGTATTTTTCCTTCTCTCAGGTAGGGACTGGTATTTTTCCCATTTCATCTTTTTCCTACATGAGAAAAGACAATAATTAGCTAAACTGTAATAATAAATAGTTCCCTAGTTTTTACTATAATCCCTTGATATATGAATATCTTTAGAATATAAAGGGAATATACTTAAAGGAAAGGAGGATGGAATAAATGGAAAATTCATACCTTTTCCATAGCTCAACAAACTCCCCTACTTACCCTTTTTCATGCCCTCATGAAAACCATGTAGTTTCAGTGCAAAGAAGACAAATAATAGACTGAGAAGGGATGTCATGAGGTGGTCTAAAACCATGATTCTTAGCCAAAATTTCAAATATTTTCCTGTATGTCCTTCAAGTAATTCGTATATGGCTTTATACCCTTTTGTAGGATACCAAACAATAGGAGAACGAAATCGACAACCTAGCCAATATGGCCCTTCCCTCAAGATGAGGTTTCTATAAGTAACCAAGAAATATGCAACTAATTTAAAGTTTTTATAGTTAAATGGTTCTCTATCCTGTACATTATGATTGGAAGCTTTCCATCTGAATTTAGTTGTTGCCAAAGACTTGTCTTTGATAGAGAGAAAATACTCTACCCCTTGTCGGACAATTTATTTGTGGATGGGTCCCAAGGTCTGGATTACTCCTTCCTTTTGCATTAGACTCTTATGTTTGGTCAGCAATTGTAATGGGGTTTTCGTTTCACCCCAGACCCAAAGGTCCAACCCATTTTCTTGTCTTTGTAAAGTATTATAGGCTTTGAACCACTTCAACTGGTTAACAACAAATGAAATGAACGCTTGAAACTGTACATCACCCACAAAAGGGCTCGGGTTCTTATCCATTTCTTCTTCCAATATAAAATTATGCAAATAAAACTCATAGAGTAATCATTGAAATTTTACTCCATGGTGTTTGCAACAGTTTATAAAATCCTCAACAGTTTTTAATTCTATGGGTTTCCCTACCCTAACAGCCTTAATTTTTAATTGTAAATACCTTTATAATAAAAATAAAGCATAATTCTTGGTAGGGGACCTGCATGCTAAAACATCTGTGTGAAGGGAACAAAGAGTATCCGTTTGACACATGACTATTTCCAGTCCGTTATTTATCTTTTTATTTCTTTCTTCTGCTCTCCAACATTTCTCGAAGGCCTCACTTTCCGATGCGTTGATATTCCACAATTGTCTCTATAATTCTTGGTACCATTGTTGGGGAACAATCTCTTCCTCAATCTTTTCTATAGTCGGCTAAGCCTCTGCCAACTTCTCTTGAAGACTTGCTATACCAGGATCACTACTTATTAAAACATCTCTGGCTTGGATTTCTATGTGGGTGCGCGCACTGTTGGAGGGTATTGCCTCCGTTTGAACATCCGTATTGTAGAAATGTGAAGTCTTTGTTTGGGAAACCACTTCTGTAACGGTTTCATGCTATTCCTTATTGTTTTGAATGAGTATGGGCTCGGTTTGAGTCTCTGTAGCCCTTGTATCAGGGAATTCAATTTGAATGGTTCCATTCACCATATTTGGGGTTCTACTTGCAATTTTTATCATTTTAATATTATTATATCTTTTCTAAGTCTTTTCACTAAGATCTGCAGTTTCTACTGTTCCTTTCACAACCTCTTAATTCTGATTTTATTCCTCTTGGGAGGAACAACTATTTCACTAACCATTTCTACTCTTATTGAGCTTGGCTGCTTAGTTGGGTTTTGTTCTCCAAGGGTTGTGTCTTAGCCCTGACTAGTTTCCATTTCTTTTGTTTGGCCCTCATCTTCTGTTTACATCGACCTGACTAGGTTCTTCTAGAGAGGTAACCCTAGTTTGGTCGGCCTTTTCCTGAGTGGTTTCTACCCCTACTTCACCAACTATTTCTTCTAATATACTCCTATTATGGGTAGAGTTTTCTTTTGATTGTGCTGCTTCAACGTTGAGGTTGAGTGGACTTTCGGGCTGAACATATTCACTCATATTAGCCAAAATCTGGGCCAATTCCTCCTCATATAATGGGTCATGTGGTGGACTTGTGCCAGGAGTTAGGGGAAGTTCTGCTTCATCCCTCTCTTCTTCACTAGTATGCTCTGTTTCCTCCTCAAGTTCTGATTCTTGGTTGCATCTTCCTTCCAGTTGTAAGGGTTGCTCATTTCTAGGGCTACATAATCCTAAGGGTTGGTTTTTGCTCATTTACTATTGATGTTTGAAATATGTGACTCCAATACCATCAATAGAGCTCTGTTTCCCACAAGTGTTTATAGCCTTGACAAAGTTGTTTCTTCACCCTTTGGAACCATAATCCTTTATGTATGCCTAGGAAAGTGCCTTGTGATGTCAGAATGGAGGCTATTGTGCTGGCTTGGTAACCAGATGGATCACAATGCCATTCACTGGGAAGGAGTGAAAGGTGGACAGGCCGGCTCGTGATGAGACCTCCTGTTCCAAGGACTTTTATTTTTCTGATGTGTCCATTGGATCATATCCCTGGTGTGGTGGCCATAGTGGGAATGCCACTTCATTGCTTCCTTATTATCATGGTAGGTTGGCTCATGCTAATACCCCTTATCCTCCATCTACCAAAGCATAGATTGTTAGTGAACCACAACACACAACACACACACCAGATTTATATATATAGATATATATATATATATTCATCTTCTCTTCTTTTTCTTTTCTTTTTTAGCACTTCCTATTTATATATAGAGGATGGCTCAACACTCCTTAAGAGTAGGGATGGTGGAAGAAGTCTGAACATATCAATAGAAGAAAATATGCCCGTATTCTGATTTACTAATTAATAATCAAAGAGAATTATGAGAATTAGGGAAGAACCAACATGATAAAAGTAATCAATCAATTTGGTTCTAATGAAGATAAGGGCAGCAAAGTAATAAAGATAGTTGTGTCCTTTCCTTTTTCTAATCAATACAAAGCAATCTCATTAAAGATTATAATTTTTCTTTGATTTTCTTATTCTAGTAACCTCTAAGTTTGTATCCTTGCATAAATTTGTATTCTTGCTTCCAAAGGATCATGAAGAGTGAAACATTATTTACAAAAAAAATGCACTAAAAAAAAGGTGATGTTCCTTAAATGGAATAGATGTTGTTCCTTAAGATGAATAGCAAAAAGACAATTGCACGCAAAATTGTTGTTCCTTACGAGGAACGACATAAAGAAAAAAAATTGCACATGAAACTGTTGTTCCTTAAGAGGAATAGTAGTTGTTCCTTAAGAGGAACAAAAGTTGTTCCTTAAGAGGAACAACAAGTAAAACAGACACAAGTGAAAGTGTTGATCCTTCAGCGAAACAACATAAAAACAAACTGAAGCAAAACTATTGTTCCTTAAAAGGAACATCAACAAGCAAAAAAATGAAAAATTGTTGTTCCTTAGAAGGAATGACAGTTGTTCCTTAGGAGGAACAACAACTGTTCCTTAAAAAAAACAGTGTAAACATGCGGATACCACACTGTTATTCCTTAGATGGAACAGCTATTGTTCCTTTTAAAAGGAACAACAACTGTTCCTTAAACGGAGCAACGTAAACAAATGCAAACGGGACTATTGTTCCTTAAATAGAACAGTTGTTTTTCCTTAAGAGGAACAACAACATAAAAAATGTAGAACTATTGTTCCTTAAATGGAACGGTTGCTTTTCCTTAAGAGGAATAACAGTTGTTCCTTAAGAGGAACAACAAACATTCAAGAATGCAAAATTGTTGTTCCTTAAATGGAACGGTTGTTGTTCCTTAAGAGGAACAATAGTTGTTCCTTAAGAGGAACAATAGCTGTTCCTTAAGAGGAACAACAAAAACACTCAAAACTGTTGTTCCTTAAGAGGAACGACTGATGTTCCTTAATGGGAACAACAGTTGTTCCTTAAGAGGGACAACAAAAATACAAACACGCAAAACTATTGTTCCTTAAGAGGAACAACAAAAATTCAAACATGTGAGATTGTTGTTCCTTAAATGGAACAGCTACTGTTCCTTAAGAGGAACAACAATTTTCCCTTAAAATGAACAGCAAAAATAGACCACACGCGGCACTGTTGTTCCTTAAATGGAATGGTTGGTGTTCCTTAAGACGGACAACAATTGTTCCTTAAGAGGAACAACAAAAATGCAAACACGCAACACTGTTGTTCCTTAAATGGAACGGTTGTTGTTCCTTAAGAGGAACAACAATTGTTCCTTAAGAGAAACAACAAAAATATAAAGACGCATAAAACTGCTACTCCTTAAATGGAATGGCTACTATTCCGTAAGAGGAACAGTAGTTGTTCCTTAAGAGGAACAAAAAAAAGAAAACACACGAAAAAACAGTTGTTCCTTAAATGGAACGACTGTTGTTCCTTAAGAGGAACAATAGTTGTTCCTTAAGAGGAACAGCAAAAAGAAAACACATGCAAAAACTGTTGTTCCTTAAATGGAACGGTCGTTGTTCCTTAAGAGGAACAACACGAAAATCAAATAAAGAGAAAAGTGTGGTTCTTTAAATGGAACGATTGTTGTTCCTTAAGAGGAACAACAACTACTCCTTAAATGGAACAACACTAAAATCTATACAAAAAATAGTTTATACAAGCAAAGTTTTAAAAAATAAAAGTTTAAATACAAAATTAAAAAACAAATGAGTTGTTCACTATATTGATGCTAAGGATGGGTTAACCTCCTCAGCGAGAATTTGCATGGTGGAATCTTCCGTAACTATTGGTAAAAGGACTCCCTGGTAAGTAGTTTGTGATAAAGTTGCACTCGATGACCATTTGCTTTGAAAGAATATCCAGATCCATCAATGGTTGTCAATGTAATGGTGTCATTATCATGCACTTTTTGTATCTCATAAAGTCCAAGCCATCAGGTCTGGAGTTTTCTGGGGAAATCCTAGAACCTTGATTCGTATAGGAGTGCCTAGTCTCCTTCGTGGAAGATCTTCTTTTAAATAAGGGCATCATGACATTTCGCCCTTTGCTTTTGAATTAATGCAGTGCGTTGAAGAGCCGAGAGACTGATTTCATCTAATTCATTAATTTGCTGTAATCTATTGGTCTGAGCTTCATTTAAATTCAAACCCACCTCCTCCACTGTTCTTAATGCTTGAATCTCGAATTCGATTGGGAATATGGGTTCCTTACCAAATACCAATTGATATGGTGAATATCCCGTAGTGTTTCTCCATGTTGTGCGGTATGCCCACAAGGCTTCTGGCAATCTTGAAGCCCAGTCATGTCTGTGTGATGCAACTATTTTTGTAAGTATTGCTTCAATCAACTTATTAGTACTTTCTACTTGGCCATTTGCTTGTGGGTGGTATGGAGTTGTAATTTTGTGTCGGATATGGTAATTTCTCAATTTTGCGGCAATCTTGTTACCTACGAATTGTGGTCCTACATCCGTAATTATGTCTCTCGGCAGGCCATATCGCACAAATAATTGGAAAATAAAATGTATTACTGAATCCTTTGTAGCTCTTGGCAGTGCCTCTGCTTCAAACCATTTAGTAACATACTCTGTTGCAACCAGTATGTATGTTTTTTGATTGGATGATAGGTTAATAGGACCAACAAAATCTAGCGCCCACCGCTCAAAAGGCTCAATTACTAATGGCGGGTTCAAAGTCATCTCATTATATTGTCCAGGGAGTCCCGCCCTCTGGCAGCTATCACAAGCTTGAACAAACATTTTAGCATCTTTAAATATAGTGGGCTAGTAATAACCTGTTTGTAAGACTTTGTGACCAGTTCTGCGGTCTGCAAAATGTCTACCACAAGGCCCATCGTGGCATGCTTTTATGATTTCAAACACTTCATCTTCCGCGACACATCTTATGCTGTGCATATCTGCCCCTGTATGGAATAAGTACCCCCAATCCAAGAGAATCGGGTATTGCGTTGCACTATTTGTTTTCGTTCATTAGGCGTTAAGTGCTTGGGTAATTTGCCCACTGCCAAGTATTTTGCAACGTCGGCATACCATGGTGTTCTAATAGTAACAACAAATAAATGTTCATCAGGAAATTGATCCTTAACTACTGCTACGTTTGCTGGATTTGGCATTCATGAGAGAAAATTAGCTACATGGTTTTCTTTTCCAGGTCGATCCTTAATTATGATGTCAAATTCCTGCAATAGAATCAACCATATTGTCACTCTTCCATTTGTAACAGGTTTATTTGCTAAATACTTAATGACAGAGTGATCTGTATATAAAACTACAGGATATCCAGTTATATAATGTCTAAATTTATTTATAGCATATATTACAGCTAAAAAAAATAATTCAGTCACAGTATAGTTTAATTCAGTAGGAGATAGAGTTTTGCTGATATAATATATTGCATATGGCTTTTTATCTTCTTCCTATCCAAGAACTTCTTCGATTGCTATGTCTGAAGCATCAAATGAAATTTGGAATGGAAAATCCCAATTTGGGCCCCTTAGCACTAGGGTTGTTGATACAAGCTTTTTCAGATATTCAAAAGCACAATCACACTTATCTATCCAAATGAAATCAATATTTCCTGTTAGTGCGTATAAAGGTGCAACAATCTGAGAACAATGTTTTATAAATCTTCTATAATAACCAGAAAATCCCAAAAAACTGCGTACCTCTGTTTGTGTTGTAGGGGTAGGTATTAACAAAATTATCTGAATTTTAGCCGGATCTATCTATATTCCAGCTACTGAGATATAATGACCTAAGATGAGTCCCTCAGTTATCATCATATGACACTTTTCATGGCTCAAATGGAGCCTGGTGGAAATGTATCTTTGCAACACTTTTTCTAATGTTTGTAGTGCTAGTTCAAAGTCATCCCCATAAGGTGTGAAGTCACCCATATATACTTCGCGCCCTTCATTTATTAAATCTAAAAAAATGCTGAGTACAACCCTCTGAAATATGGCAGGGGCATTACATAGCCTAAAGGGTAAGACCCTGTAAGCAAATGTTCCCAAGACAAGTAAGGGTAGTTTTACCCTGATCTTCAAGGGCATTCTAGATCTGATTGTATCCATTGAAGCCATCTAGGAAAGAAAATAATTTCTTTCCTGCTAAAGCGTCCAAGGCCTGATCAATGAATGGAAGGGGGAAGTGGTCTTTATGAGTTGCTTTATTTGGTTCTCTATAGTCAACACATATCTGCCACTTTCCATTCTTTTTCAGCACCACTACTAATGGAGAGACCCACTTGCTGTCAGATATTGGGTAGATAAAGTTTACATCTAAAATTTTTTGCAATTCAGCTTTCACAATATTCTTAAGATGAGGATTTAATCTCTGTTGGGGTTGGGGAAAGGGTCTAGCATCATTTTCTGTATAGATGTGGTGCGTACACTACTGGGGATCAATTCCTTTCATGTCCGAGTAATCCCATGGAAAGGCTTCTTTATATTTTCTTAGGATTTGGACCAGCTTTTCTTCTTGTTCAGCATTCAGGTTTTTGTTAATGTTCAAAGTTTTTCCTGGCTCACTTTCTATGGTTTTGTTGTTGTAAACAGAGGTGGTAGGTATTAATTGATCATGAGTATCTTTCAGGGGATCTTCTTCTACTTCATTATCGAATGCTACTTTGATCATGTGACATTTTAGATGAGATCTAGTTTCCGGTTAGTTAATGAAGCTGTTAATGATGTCGTCCTTTGTTTGGTCTTTTTATTCGAGGGAATCTTCTATGGTTAGTGGTGATCTAATGTTTTCAGTTAGGTATGATACAGGTTGTTTTTTTGTTTTAAATATTGTTAAACTAGGTTGGGCTAGGGGATATAAGGCTAAATTCTTTACATTACTTCCTCTTGTTATAGTCATGCTGCCTGGTCGACAGCCAATGTAAGCATCAACAATTGCTAGCCAAGGTCTGCCTAGAATTAAGGGGTATCCGTCTAGTCGGTTTTTAGGATTGATGATCAGAAAGTCTATAGGGTACTCCCAGGAGTCTACAGACACCATTACATCATGTAATGTGCCTTTTGGTCTGACTACTGATCAGTCAGCCAACTCCAATAAGGTTTTGGTTGGGTCTAATGATGCAATGCTAAGTTTTTGACAAGTGGTGGTTGTAAGGATATTGATTGCAGATCCTAAATCAACTAAGGCATTGGGGAAGGAGCATCCATTAATTTGCATCGTGACTATAGGATTTCTTGGGTCCTCATATTTTACAGGGGATTCTCTCCCTGATAGTAAGTCAGATAGGGTACCAACTACATGGACAATTGGATTAGTTGTTATTTTCCTCTTTGGTTTTTTCATACATAATTCTTTGATAGTTTTTGCATAAATCAGGATGTCTTGAATAGCCTAGAGAATTGGAATTTTTATACACAATTTTTTTAGTTCTCCCAGAAGATCAAAATCAGGATGTTCTATTGGGCGAGGTATGATTAGTCATTTTGGGAATGGTGGAGAAAAGTTGGTTTCATGTTCATGAGGTTTTTGTTTATGCAGATTCTCCTCTTGTAGTGTTTGTTCTGTTATCACTCAGGTTTTCCCCAAAGTTGTAAGAAAGGGAAAGGAGGCCGAGGTAACCACAAACCAATATTTTAGATATAGAATCTAGCCAATCTGTATCCAGCGAGGGCTCTCTCTTTATTATTTAACTTTGTTTTGAAAGGTATTAGGCCAGTTATGAGGTTCAGGGGTTTTATTTGATTTTTGGATGGTGAGATTCAAAAGAGCAAAGGTGTAAGACTGAGTAGTGTAGTCCATTGGGCTAATGGAGTTACTAAAAATGTTTTTTTGGATTTGGTTTTTCAACAGAGGATGGTTCCACAAGGCAAGGTAGTCAAACAGGGACCAAATAAAGATTTGATGCAGATGGAATGGGTTCAAATTGGGTGAAAGGCAATTAAGAATCTTTCAACCTATTTAAAGAGGGAAAGTGGATGATTATTGTTAAAGAGCAAATTAGGAATTCCTTAACAAATAATCAACATGAAGAATTAGGAAACAGGAGAAATTAAGAGTTACACTGCTTATACTAATTCTGAAGAAAACATAGAAAATGATAACGGATGAACACAGAGTGCATTCAAGCAAATTCTAAATTGATCTTTATCTTTATCATTCAGATTTTGAAAGACGGGTGATATGAGGAACAAGAAAAACTTTAAAACACAGATACAAGAGACTTATTGGTCCGACGTTTGATTCAAGAACCCTGTGACAAGTCCTTTACTTCAATTCTTCATCCAATAAGAACAACAACAGTTGATTCCAACAAATTTCTATATCAAAACTCAATGTTACAACAAAGTCTGGAAATATTCACCAACCCCAAATACTTCGATTAGGGAGGTATTTATACAAAATATCTCACGGAGATAATATCTAGTGATGACTCAACACTTTTACAAAAGATAGAGACAAACAGGGAAAAGATAACTGATGTTGTGTTGGTTGTTCCGTCTTTGTCAGATTTGCTTGAGGTAGGCCCTGTGAGTCGGTTTACAGTGGTCTTCCACTAATGCTCTGCGCTGGCTGTTCCGGCTTTGTTGGATGTTCTTAAACTCTTAGCTGATACGCTTTGACGCGTATGACACCCATTCACCTTTGTTTACCACATCATGGTAAATAGCCCAAAATTTTCATTTTACCAAAGATACCAAAGATAGCAAAGATAAGTTTATAAAATTTCTAGCATATCCTCCCACCATTTCTGTTATGGTAATTTATGTCTCTGTGGCTTCCTTAAAGTTTCATCAGTCTCTATGTACCTGAAGAAATTAGGCTGGATGGTGAATAGATGTTTCACTTCATGCTCAATATAAAATAAGCTTTCCAAGTTATCATAGAGGATTTGGCCAGATGGAAGTGCTTTCACTCCTAAAGCACTTGATGATGCATTAACTTGATCAACAACATATTTATTCAATGTATGTACATAATCTGTGTGTCTCATCAGCCGGTCATTACTTGTTAAAGGACTTGGCAGACCCTTATTCTGCAAAACTGCAAATTTTTCTATGAAAGAATTAATCTCTACCTACATGTCCTGGCATCTCCTTTCTAAATTTTGCATCAAAGTTCTCTTGGTTAGAACTCTCTTGATTTCTAGAATGGTGCCCGTCCTATCTGTGATTTCCAATGCTTCCAGTTGTTTGCTGGTCTTAATGTTCAAAAAATGTATTAGCCGGTTGGTTTGTTCAGGCATATGTCCTAATAACGCCTTGTCTTTTGAATTTCCCCTTGGGCTACTCTCATTAAGTCAATCTGGTCATAAATAGCTTGGATTGATTGCCAAAAATTACTAAGGGATTGATTAATGTTGGCCCACAGAATTCCTTTGATTTCTGGCAGAGGTTTATCCAGAGTGAGATCCTTTTCTAATGTTCTCACTTTGTTCTCTAATGTTTTAACCTCTCTTAATTTCTCTATCACAGTCATCTTGGATTTGTCATAATTCTTTTCTAATTTTGCCAATTTCTCTTTTACCAGTTTTAATTCAGACACTTGTAGCTTTAATTCTTCCATGGCCTTTATCAGCTGTTCTGTGCTCATATTAGTACTACCGCCTGGTGTTGTTGTTGTTGCTGATGTACCTATGATGACCTCCGTTGTAGATGCTGGAACATTGGGAGCCAATGCTGCTCCAAGTGTGGAGGGGGCTGCAGCTGAGACTATAGGAATGACCTCAAGGGGCTGGGAGGTGGATTCTCCCTGCTTTTCCTTTAGTGCCTTTTCCAATGCCTGCTCTGTATCGGTAAATCTTTCATTGCGTTTCATGAGAAAGTTCATCATCTCCTCTTCGGATTTCTGTTGTACAACTTCCGCACTCTGTGGATGCATGGAAGGAGGCAGTTTAAGTTTCTTCCTCAGAGCAGCAATGTCTTCCTCTTTCTTCTTCGTCAGTGCCTTTATGCCTTTAGCATCTTTGGGATCATGTCCCAGTTCAATGATAATCTCCTCCAAAAATTTTATCCTGTTATCCTTAGCCAGAGAAGAAGCTTTCTCCAAATGTAGTTGCGCAAAGGTATTGTCCAAAGAGTTTTGTAATTTATGAGCCAACATTGCCTTATCAACTAGTGTGGAGTAGACCATCTCTCCAATCTATTTATGAAGCTCAATTTGGTCCATAGGATGAATATCCTTGGCTAAAACTTCCAAATTTGTCCTGGTATAATCAGCTGTTGACTGTGGTTGTTGCACCTTGGGCTTAAAGTAACTCATGATCATTTTGCCCTCTTTAATGTCATAGGATGACATTAATCTATGTTAGTTTGTGGGGGCCATCTTAAGATACTGGTTGTAACTTTGAAGCCTTAGTGGGTCGTTCCTGGCCTTTATCTCAGTAAATGTCCTTTTGATGTCCGAGGCATGTTTTCTTTGTGGCCTAGTGGATGAAACTTCTACACTGTGCTTCCGTTCTAGCTCCTGCTTGTGTGATCTAGTTGATGTCTAGAGAGACCGGGGAAGTTTGTTGGCTGACTAATCTCTCACCTCTTAGACTGTCAGTGGTTTCTTCAATAATTTCATCTTCTAATAGAGGATTTAATCTTTGCCTCTTTGCACCAGGTTGTTCTACAGGTCCACTGATAGGTGTGGGGTCTTCCAGCAGAGGATGTACCAACTCCTGATTGTTGAGGTAGTTTGAAAGAGACCAGTCTAAAAGAGTCCAGGTCAAGGCTTTTTTCAAGATCTTTCATAGCTTTTTCCATCTTTTCTTGCTCACTAATTTCCTCTATTAAGGTCCCTTCTACCCATTCTTCCTTATTTGCATACTATTCAATTTCGGGGATCCCATGATGTACATACATTGATAGCTTGTTCCTTACCTTTCTGTCACTTATAAAACTATTTGGGTCATATGGCACCCACCAAAAACTTTTCTTCAATTTAAGGCGATCTCCTAAAATCTTGTCAGCTTCCTGCCAGACATCTCTAGAATGGATGACATAGGGGCCTAATTGGTTTTTTATTCTCAACTGAGCCTTATTCTTTGCATTACAAAAATGGTCTAAATCTGTGTTTATGATCTGTCTAAAGTATTCTAATGCAAATAATCTCATGGGCACATATTTGGGCAGCTTGAAAGGGCACAGTTCACAACCATATATTCTGATTTCTGTGTGATTCTAGTACAGGTACCAGTCACCTTTTCTGTACTGTTTGGAGAGCTGCAGAATGTTTTTCATATCACCAGAGATCCTAGGAGGGGGGGCTCCTATCAGAAGAGTGGATGCTTTATGTATAAACAGGTCAATAAATTAGTTATAGGTATAAGGGCACTCATAGTTATTATGGAAGACTGAGGTCCAGAAGATCACAGACCTTTGATTTCCCTTTGAGTCCAACCTCCTGATGGGGAAAGAAAAGCTGTCTGAATGATAATATAACAGAAGGTGGTATATGAAAGATGAGTACTTGAAGACTCCTTCTCTATCCAAATTCAGGAATTGGTCATGTATTTTGTTGGCGATGAAAGTGGCATAGTCATATTTGATAGCAGGGGGTTGTCCTGGGGTAAATATTGACAATAGAATTAGGGTAATCTCATCAACATACTCACTGGTATTAAATCCCAAGTTCCAGGATATCATGTCAACAATAAGTTTGCCAGTGTCAGTGAACCAGGTCTATAGATATGGAGGTGGGCCTTGGGGCTGGTGGTCTGGTTTCATGAACATCTGAGCAATACGGGTTTTTTCTAAGTTGGACAATTGAGGAGCTCTTTCGAGCAAACACCCCATGGAAATACGAGCTAGGGACTCAGTGGAATGGAACTGTATCATTTCATTAATAGACTCAGCAGTTATGTGAAAAAGAACAGTTTGGGATGGGGACATAACTGCTCTAAAGACAGGGTCATAATTGGCACAACACTGATGAATGATGTCCGGGAAAACATGAACTGAGGGAATGAAATACATGGGAAGGTTAGATTCCCATAACCCAAAAATATCAGAGTTGTTTTGATAGTTGTCTCTGATTTGGCAGAAGGCTTGAAGATGGTTCACATTACCAAACAAATCTTTTATTTGGAAATCTTTGTCGGTCAAGGGTAAATAGTCAAAGTCTTTATGAGGTGTGTTCATAGGTGCGACGTTCAGGGCTACGGGAGCTTCCATGTTTGGTTATTGTGTTTTCAAACTGGAAATGGGCTTATGTGGAAACAATGGATTGAACAACAGGCTTAGGGGTCTTTTTATGGAAGCTTGGGTCTGTTTTCAGTTCGAATTCGACTCTTTTAGGTAAATTACCAGTGGAAAATCGAAATTACAGGGTAACTGGTGGAATGGATAAATACATGGCTTAAGGGGACAAATTGTGCAATTGCAAGTTGAAATGAGTGACGACAGAGCGTGTTGTTGTGGTTTCTCTGGCCGGGTGGCGGACTGAACGCTCGTGCAATCAACTGGACGTATTTTGCATGAAAATAGTTAGCAGGGAAAATGGGGAAAATGACATTTTCGCATTATTTTAACGAAATTTTGGTTTGGTGGGGCTTTTTGGCATTTATTGCATGGATGACGTCAGAGTGATAGGACATCATGTCATTAGCACAGGGTGGTAAGGGGTTTACCCGGCACCACTTTTGGGGTCGAGTAGTATTGAGCAAGAAGGGAGCGAGCACCCCAGATGGGCGATGCGTGGCAATGGTACGGGGGCAAAACCGTCGGTTCCCTGTGAGTTAAATAGCAGAGATGAAGGGTGATGCAATATGATTATCGATCATCGGAGGGTCGGGACCAAATCTAACGGTGGGCGTTGGTGGAATATGGCAGGATTTTAAGCAGCATGCCCACTTTATATTAAAACAAAGTTCTTAACGTATTGGAGCTGATTTTGATAGGGATGGGGGTGATGGTTGTTAATTAACCAGAGGTTAATTAATCCCATATGGCGCACGGGGTTTGGGTTATTAATAAATTTGAAATAAATCTATTAATCCCCGTTTATACAATGATACGGTCGTATCTCGACTAAGGAGGGGATATGTAATATTGGGGTTTTTTAACATAATACGGGGGAGGGAAAATGTTTATAAGGGAGTTATGTAATAAATTTCGAAGATTAATATGACATGATGAATCAAAAAATAAGCGCTAAGTTAAAAACAATTTGGCTTTTGTAATAAACTTAGGCTTTTAAAGAGAAAAAGGGGGTTTACATGAGAAAAGTGGCCATTTTCCTAAGTAAAATAGGGTTTTACTTAGGCAATCTTTATGAAATGGAATGAGTGGTTTATGAGTGGTTTATGAGTGATATTAAGAACAAATATTAATACTTTGGTGGAGATTAGTGAATGTCTAGGGAAAATATGAAGGGGAGTTAGTCTTGAAACCTTGCTTCACTTGAGCTGCTTCCAGTATATTGTTTGTCTAGTACTTTTGATAAAGTGAAAGCTGACACTTTTGGAGACAAAATTTATCACAAGTATCATTCTGCAACACCATTGTAGCTACCCTACTTACTTGTCCAAGTATTTTTTCTTCTTTATTTGGGTGCACTTGGACTGGAAAACCCTCATCATCTTATTTTTTTTTTCATGCCAATCTTACTTAAGTCTACACTTATAACATCCCAGGGCTCAGATTTAACTGCTTGAGCTCCACTGTTTCTCTACCTATCTATTTATCTGCCAAAATTGAACAGTTTGGTCAAATTTTACTCTCTATCTCTAAAACATGAAATTCAAACATGAAGTAGCCAAGATTAAGTTGTTTGGCCATTCATCAATGGTGGTAGAAATCAACAAGCTGAACACAATCAGATTATTGTAGAAAATAAAAGAGTAGTGGCATTTTGGACTTGCACACTTTCCTGGTCTATTTTGTTTTTGGGGTTCATTTCTTTCATTTTTTGACCATTTCATTTTTTTTGCCCTTTCATTTTTCTTTTAGGGCATACCCTCTTTACATTTTTTAATTTGTTTTTGTTTTTTGAGGATATGGAAAAACCTTTGCAACCAGAAAAAGGTATGAACATATTAGAGCTCATCAGTGTCAATCATGAAATATGACACCTATTGGTATAGGAGCATAACAGTGGCTCCACTTGGGGATGGCTTTCCCTGGTGGAAATTCAAGAACAATAGGTCAGATAGCCTTCTCAATAACTTTGACTCTGCTTTGAAGTCTCCTTCTGTTGGTTGCTTTATTATACTTACAACAGTTACACTTGTGAAGATTAGGGCCTTCTCTTCGGGCTTCAACTTCATCATTACCAAGGATATAGTACATACATGTTGAGGTAAGAATACATCAAATAATTGAATCAAAGTAGTGTTTTAGCATCCGACTAATAACTGGCCCTTCTTCTGTTTTTGTACCATCCAGGTTCTTCAAAAAGTATGTATTGTTCCCTTGCAAGGCCTGGATAATAAAAGGTCCCTTCCATAGGAAGTCAAACTTCTCATGTTTTTCCTTGTCTTCTCTCTTGGAATCCCATTTTAAGACTTTGTCTCCAAGGTAGAAATCCTCTGCCTTGGTCCTCTTATCAAATATTTTCTTGAGTTTTTCATGTAGCACTTGGGATCTTTGGTATACCTCTTCTTTGGTCTGTTGCAAATGGATGGTCTGACTTATTCTTCTTTGAATGTCATTGGGTTCCACCTGAACTTCTTGCAGTAACTTCATTGCAGGGATTTCTAAAGATGAAGGAAATACAACCTCCATTCCATAAACTAATTCATAAGGGCTAGTTCCAATAGATCTCTTTGTAGTTAGTCTGTCTGCCCATAGTGCATTTGTAAGTTTCTTGTGCCGGTTTTTCTTGTTCTCTTCCAACATTTTCTTAATAATATTAATCAAGTTTTTATTGGAAGACTTAGCTAGACCATTACCTTGAGGGTAATAGGCTGTAAAATGGCCTAAAGTGATATGGTATTTGTGACAGAAACTTATCATTCTCTTGGATTTGAAGGCAGCAACATTGGCGGTTATGATTTTTTTAGGACAACCAAATCAAGACAGTATGTTGGTTTCTAGGAATCCTATAATCACAATATCATTGGCTTGTCTAGATGGAATGGCTTCTATCCATTTTGTGAAGTAATCGGTGGTAGTGAAGATCCATTTATGTTGGCCAGAAGAGGGAGGATGGATTTCCCCAATGAAGTCTAAACCCCATTTTTGGAAGGGCCTTTCAGTGGAAATTGGTTTAAGGGGTAGAGGTAAAAGTTTCCTCTTGCCTTCAAAGATTTGACATTTATGGCAAGCGGTGACAAATTTCTTTACATCGGCGAATAAGGTGGCCCAATAAAATCCAGCCCTTAGGATTTTGTCTGTATTTGATTTCCAATAAAGATGTCCACCACAGTCCCCTACATAAAATTCTTTGAGAACTTTGTCAGCTTCATCTTTTATTAAACAATTTAATAGAATACCTTCATGATTTTTCCAAAAAAGGGCATTATCTAGGATACAAAATTTTGAAGCTTTCATCTTTAAAAATATTTTCTTTGTTCTGGATAACCCTAGAGGAGCTTGCAGGTTTAATAATACATGAGTTATATCAGCATACCAAGGTGATTCTAAGAAGGCCTGGCTGATTTGTGGAGTCGCCATCTCCTATTCGTTATCTAGTTCATTGATATCCAGGGCTTGAAAGTTGGTTTCAGTCATGAGTTTAGCCAATCCCTATCCTTTTATAAGCCTTGTAGGTTTTATTTCAATATCACACTCCAAAATATTAGCTATCCATTTACCTCGTTTGCCTTCAATTCCATCTTGAGTCAGAATGTCTTTGACCACAACACTTGGTACATAAGATATTACATGGGAGTACAATATATAGACTCTGAATTCTTTAATAGCTTTCACAAGTGCATAAGCCTATTTTTCCATGATTTGGTATTTTAGCGGTGCATATCTAAGTGTCTTACTAAAAAAGGCTATGGGTTTTTCACATCCTTGATCATCTTTTTGTAGTAAAATAGCAACAATAGTATGTTCTAATGCAAATGAAAATGTTATGAAATCTCTATCAAACTTTGGACTTGTAAGGACTGTTGTTTTGGTCAAAGCCATTTTAATTTCTTCAAATGCTTGTTTGGCTTCTAATGTCCATTTAACCTAGGAATCCTTTTTTAACATATTGTTCAGCAATCTGATTAATTCAGCCAAATTAGGTATGAATCTTCTTAAAAAGTTGATCTTTCCTAGGAAAGCTTGAAGTTCTTTGACATTTCTGAGGTGGAGAATTTGTGGAATGGCTTCTATTCTATCAGGATCAATTCTGATGCCATCTTCGGAGATGATATAGCCTAACAATTTTCCTTCCTCTAGACCAAACAATGACTTCTTAGGATTTAATGAAATGCCATATTTTCTGCATTTTAAAAACACTTGTCTCAAATGATCTAAATGTTGTTGATTTGACTTAGAAAAGACAGTAAGGTCATCCAGATATATGACCAGAAAATCGTGAATTTCTTTTGCAAAAGCTATGTCGATTGCTCGTTGAAAGGTTTCCCCTGCATTCTTAAGTCCAAATGGCATTTTAACATATTTGAAAGTTCCCCATGGTGTTGTAAAAGCAATTTTTTTTTTGTCATCAAGATGGACCAGAATCTGGTTAAACCCTAAGAACCATCCAAAAGTGAAATCCTAGAAGCACCTACTACCCTTTGTAAAATATGATCCATCTTAGCTAAAGGATAATTGTCTTTCAAAGAAACCTTGTTTACATTCCTTAAATCAACACATAATCTGATTTCTCTTGTTTTCTTCCTAGTAGGTACTAAATTAGACACCCACTATGAAAACCTAATTGGAGCAATTATTCATGCTTCATACATCCGTTTGATTTCTTTTTCAATTAAGGGAAGTAGTACAGGGTTAATTCTTCTGAGCTTTTGTTTGAATGGTTTTTTATTTTCCTTGATGGGTATTGTGTGTTGAATTACAGAGGTGTCATAAGATTTCAAATCTTCATAGCTCCAAGAAAAAACATCATGGAATTCTTTAATTAGTTCAACATATTTAAGCTTTTGATTAGGGGGAAAAGTTTTGGACAATTTTATCATTTTCGGATTTTCTTCAGTTCCTATGTTACAATCTTCAATGTCTACTTTTAGAGGTTGCATCTTGGGTTTCTTTGGGATATCATTAAAATCAAAGAAATCTTCCAAAGGAGTTAATCCTTGGGAAAAATGATTATCTTTCTAATCAATAACTTCAGAGTCTCCTTCGATAATCTTATTGATGTCTATTTCTTTGAGATCTTGCATTTCTTTATTGGTAAGTTTTGTTGGGTGAAGTCTCTGAGTTGCACTTTCTGTTGAAATGCCTATTTCTATTTTATATTTTTGTTCATACCCACTAATAGTGTCTATGTCTATATTAGTGCTAGAAAACTCTTCCTCCAATTTCAAGAAATTATTGATTTAAATATCATTATCAAACACTTGACAGTTTTTTACATTGTCAAGTATGGCTGGCCTGTGTCTAATCTCAGCGGTGAACTAATGATTAGGTTCAAATGGTAATTTGTAAGTGCTGGCAAAGGTTGCTAGGATGTGAGCATGAAAATTATGTTTTCTAGGAATCTTGGCAAGCTGTGTTTCAACAAATGTATTAAAGATCTCAATCGTTGTTCCTCTGTAAGATCTTAATCTAGGATCATTTGTGAGGAAGTTCCCTTTTATCTGTTGGATGAATAATTCAGAATCTCCCAGCACTGAAACCCTGGTCCCCCCTAAACTTTTGATCAATTTAAGTCCTAGTAATAGGGCTTCATATTCAATGGTTTGAAATATATTTACAACACCTTTCCAATAATATATGGAACTCCCTCGATGCCCAGTTGCGATCCCAGTCGTGACCTAGCCACCGCTCTTCTACGCCCTCGCCTTCGGCTCGGCCCTTGGGCTGCTCGCGTCGTTGGCCTCCTGCGGGCTCTTCCCTCTGTGAGGCCCTCTCCTTTGCGGTGGTCTCCCTACGTGTTGTTGTTCTGCTAGAGCCCCCCAAATTGTTCCTGAGATGGCTTGTGAGGTGTGATTAAGAACGTTGTTGTGGTTGTTGCTACAATGGATCTACCCCCTCCGCCTCCCCCTTCTGATGTTGAAGCCTTCCTTAATCTCCTGGAATCCCTTCCGAAGAAGAAAGCTTCAGAGGCTGCGAAATTCATTAAACGATTGGATGACATTCCAGAGATCTCGCTCCCCCCTGAGGGTCCGATCAAGGTCACCCTTTTGTTGGCTGAGAGAGCTCTGGTAGGCTAGTTCACGAGCCTCTAGTCCTCTCCGAAATCCACGGAGAGCTGGATTGCTAGAAACTGGGCACCGTTGATTAAGAATGGTGTCACCTCGTATTTTCTAGGGAAGGGATTCTTCATGTTTGAATTCACTGACAAAGAGGAAAGGGATCTGATATTCCGTAACGGCCCCTATTTCATGGGCCCTCAAGGGTTGTACCTCAACAAGTGGATGACTGATTTTGACCCTTCAGTTGACATTACCACAGCCATTCCTGTGTGCGTTAGGCTGCCCAATCTGCCTGTGCATTGCTAGAACTGGGAATCCCTAAAGCACATTGGTAACACCTTGGGAAAATTCATTGATTGTGCAAATAACAAACATCAATTCGTCTGCGCAAGGATCTTCATTGAAGTTGATCTGGAAGTTGGCTTGCCCGAGGCAGTAAAGATCAGGGTTGGAAGCTAGTCTCACGTTCAGAAGCTGGATTATGAGCAGCTCCCGTTCAAGTGCAAGAAATGTCAAGTTTATGGCCACTTCACTTGGAACTGCCCAAAGAACATTGATATGGATAAAGGCAAGGATGAAGGCTGGACCCAGGTTAAAAGATCCAAAAATTCCCACAAATCTAATCATCCAGGCAATATGAAAGGCAATGGTTCTCAGATTTCCCCTAGTAACCAAACCCCTGTCATGGAAGAACAAGAAACAAATACATTCTATTATCCCCAGCTATGGAAGGCTCCCTAGAGCCAGAGATGCAGAAAGCAAGTTTGATCCCCAAAGAGTCCCCCATGGAATCAATCCAGGTGGAAAGAAATGAAGGCAGACCAAAAGAGACTCCCATTGTAGAGATAGAGGAGGTGCAAAGTTCGGAGGAATAAGAAGAAGAAGGCGAAATAGGATCTTCGCAAACCTCGGGCAAAAGATCATTGAGAGGTCGAAAATCTGTGAGGGAGAAAAGAGAACAAGATACCTACAAAGACAAGCTCCAGGGTAGTCAGCCAACCCTTGAGAATATTTTGGCAAATACTCCGAAGAAGAATAGAAATCAGCCTCAGAGCTCTAGAGGAGCTCACCCTTCAAAATGCAAGTGATGAAGATCGTCTCCTGGAACTGCAGGGGTATGGGGAGCAGAATAAAAGAAGAAGCTATAAGAAGCCTGATAAGAACAGAATATCCTGATCTACTCCTCATCCAGGAGACTAAAATGGAGGACTATGCCTTCCTCTAGATCGACAAGAAGCTGTGGAAACTAAGAGAAGGCCTAACAGTATCAGCTCGAGGTGCTTCTGGTGGACTGGGGTCTATTTGGAATGCAAACAAATTTATTAAGATCAGAGAGGTTAAAAATACCCATTGGTTGTTCACAAAAATCCATCACATAGAAACTGATACGACTCTCTCCCTCTTCAATGTGTATGCTCCCGTCAGCTCTGCAGAGAAAAATCATTGTTGGGATTCCATTAGGAATCTGGTAGACTCTGAAGACTTAGTCAATATTATCATAGCAGGGGATCTTAATCTAACATTATCAGTGTCTGAAAAACACGGAGGAAGCATCATCAGGGACCCGGCGCGGGAATGGGTTGAGTACTTGCTGCTCGACTGGGACATGTTCAACATCAAGCCTTCGGCTGGGAAGTACACATGGACCAACAAAAGAATCAGACCTGGTCATATCGCTACAAGGTTAGATATATTTCTTGTTCAAAGCTCTTTTCTTCTTCTTGGTCTAGAATCTACAATGCATATCCTTTCTTGCAGTGTTTCCGATCATCGCCCCATCAAACTCGACCTGCTGGCTCATTTGGATCAAGGCCCCACCCCTTTCAAATTCAACTCTCACTGGGCCAAGGAGGCTTCCTTCTTGCCTCTAATAAAAGATATCTAGAAGCTCCCCATCAAAGGCTCTGCATTCTTTGTCTGGGAAGAGAAACTTAGGAGAGTCAAAACCGCTCTAAATTCCTGGGTAAAATCATTACCAAATCCTGCTATGGAAAGGAAAATTATCCAGGAGCTTCTTGAATCGCATCACTTGGCAGTAGAAAATGCTGAGATCACTAAAGAATTACTCGACAAGGAGGCCAACCTTCAGCGCATGTTTCTTAAGGCTAGCTTGGCAGAGGCAGAGTTCTGGAAACAAAAATCCCGCAGTCTCTAGCTCAAGGCGGGAGATAGAAACACTTCTTTCTTCCATAATTAAGCTCAGACCCGAAAATGTTTCAACTCCATCTCCGAAATCAAAGTTGAGACCACCATTCATAGGGACATCAGAAGCATAAAAAATTATGCCTTCACTCACTTCAAAAATCTCTACAGTGAAGAAGAGGTCGTCGACCATGCTCCTTCCATCGTGAATGAGGTGCCCTCCCCGATAACTAAAAGAAATAATCAATTCCTGGATGCTGAGATCACTAACAATGAAATAAAAGCCTCTCTCTTTGCTATGGAACCGGACAAGGCCCCGGGACCTGACGGTTTCACTGCCAGATTCATTCAAATCTGTTGGCAGATAGTGGAGAAAGACCTTTGCAGAATGATAAGGAAATCCAAAGAGTGCTAGAAAATTGGGGGAAGCACCAATTCGGCCTTTCTGGCCCTCATTTCCAAGGAGAAAGGATCCAAATCCTTCAGCCGATTTCACCCTATATCTCTCTGTAATATAGGTTACAAGCTGATCACGAAAGTCATTTCCAACAGATTAAAAACCATCCTTTCGAACATCATTCCTGTAAATCAGGAAGGATTTATCAAGGGAAGATAGATTGTGGACAACTTTGTCCTGGTCTAAGAGGAAATCCACTCCAGTATGGTCCGCAAAGAGAAAGGTATGGCTGTCAAGCTAGATCTAGAAAGTGCCTTTGACAGAGTGAGACATACTTTTCTTTTCGAGGTCCTGCACAAATTCGTATTTGGCTCCAAATTTGTCAACTGGATTAAGGCCTGCATCAGAGAGCCCTGGATAGCCCCTCTGGTGAATGGGAGGGTTTCAGATTTCTTCAAGGTCTCTCGTGGTTTGAGGCAAGGGTATCCTTTATCCCCCTTGCTCTTTGTCCTGCAAGCTTCTGTCCTCAGTTTCCTTTTGAACAAAAAGCAACATGATCAAGAACTAATGGGTCTAAATATTGCGCGCGATGTCAATAACATAAACCACGCATTATTTGCGAATGATTCCCTCTTGATGGGAACTTCCTCTGTGTCCTCAGCTAAAAATTTCAAAGAAGTGGTTGATGAATATTGTGAAGACTCAGGAAGTAAGCTTAACAAAGGCAAATGCCATATTTACTGTTGGAATACCACTGCCTCCACATTGCAGGCCATCTCCAGTTACGTCGGTTTCACGGCTTCCTCGTATTGGTCCTCCTTCAAGTATCTGGGTCTCCCTATCTTTTTACACGGCACTGCCAACAGAGATTGGTTTCCCCTGCTGGAAAAGTTCGAGTCTAAGATCCATTCCTGGGGTTTTAACTGGCTTAACCTAGCTGGTAAGTCAGTTCTAATAAAATTTGTCCTCAACAGCCTCCCCATTTATCAATTTGCAGTGATGCTGCCCCCTATTGGAATTATGAAGAAAATGGAGGACCATATCAGAAAATTCTTTTGGAAAGGCAGGAAAGCCAATGAAAAGAAAATTCCTCTATTAAGCTGGACTAAAATCTCCATGCCCAGATTGGAATGCGAACTGAACTTTAAGAACATCAGCATGCAAAACATGGCGTTGGGTGCAAAACTAATCTAGAGGACAATTGCCCCAAAGCCGGGGTGGGCTCAGATCGCCTTGTGGACGAAGTTCTTTCGTGGGCAGAGGAAAAGGTGTCTCGATCACCCCAGAGCAAACACTAGCTCGCATATTGAAAAGCTCTGTGCAAAATCCTTCTCCCTAATCAATGACCACGCCCATTGGATCCCTGGTAATGGTAAGCAAATCAGAATTTGGGTGGATCGTATCATGGGCTACGACCCTCTGTCTAATGATAGATCCCTGTCAGCGCTGAAAGATTGGATGCATAGTTCGAGCCTCATCACACTGTGGGATATTTCTAAATGGGAGAATGGACATTGGCTCAGTTGGATAACTTTTGAGGTTCCTAAGTCCCTATCCAAAGATCTGGCAATTTTCAAAGACTTCCTCAAGGGTAAGGCTCCTATGAGCAGCAAAAAGATAGACTCTCGTGGTTGGGGCTCGACGTTTGGGCGCTACTCTGTCTCTCAAGGTTATAAGCAGCTCTTAGTGTATCCTCATGTCCCCTCAGACCCGAAACCATGGAAAGGAGTCTGGTATGAAAGTTCGTTTCCAAAGGTTGATTATTTTTGCTAGCTTCTCTGTCACCAGCGCATTTTGACGGATGATAGACTCCAAAAAAGAGGTTACCATGGTCCCTCTCATTGTTCCTTGTGTGGTGAACAGTCAGAATCTGCCGTGCATCTGATGCTGAACTGTAACTTCGTGGCCAACCTCTGGAATGCAGCCTTAGGCTTTTGGTGGGTAGACATCGTCTTTCCCAAAAATGTCCCAGAGTTGTTCTCGAACTGGAAGACGTCGTATCCTGGAGGCTCTCCCCAAAATGTTCAGCTCAAAGCCGCCTGGTGTATTCTCCCCAAACTAATTTTTTGGTTCACATGGCTGGAAAGAAATAAGAGGATCTTCAGAGATCAGAAGGGAGATCATAATACTGTCTGGATTAAAATAAAAACTCAGCTTAAGGAATGTGTTGGTGAACAATTGGATGGGGTAGGACTAAGTGATCTCGATGTAGCTTGGAGTGCCTCCCTGGACCTTCACTTCAATGAAATTGTCAGGCCTCCCGTTCTCCCTAGAGATTGGAAAATTCGCCTTAACGCCTCAGATTTCTTTTCTCTATGTTCAAAGCAGGATCATATTATCATTTTCTTCGATGGGGCTACCAAAGGCAACGCGGGCAGATCCGGTGTTGGTGGAGTCATTAAGAAAGCGGATGGAACAACTGTCCTTAGATTTTCCTGGGGAGTGAGCTTCAACACCAGCATGCAAGCTAAGGCTCTGGCTCTTCTCCAAGGACTGAAACAACTTAAATCCCTTGGAATCAAGGATTCTATAGTGATGGGAGACTCACAGACTATCATAAAAACTTTCATAAATAGCTCTACCCCAACAGATCTAAGATTATCCAGATTGATAATCAGAACAAGAATCCTATCAAACTCCTTCCAGAATTTGAAATTTTACCATGTCAAGAGAGATAATAACAAAGGGGCTGACGCTGAAGCTAATAAAGCAGCTCTTCTCCCGCTCGAAGTCATTCTCAGAGATGGAGAAGAAGGCTGGGATCCTATCCCTTAACCTCTTGGTGATTATGTTTTATTGTCTCTTACTGAAGCAGTTTGTTTGCATTTTTAATTTGGGAAAAATAGAGGCGGTTGCCCGGAAAACAACTTGTAAAAAACTCTAGAGTAGCATAGAAAAAGAGACCTCGGATCTGGACAAAGAGCTCTCTGGATATTCCTCTGCATGTTGTAATTAGAACTATGGCATTTTGGCCAGAAAGTAATACATCTCTCTATCTGTGTATGTTAAAAAAAATATAGGGCTTCATATTCAGCCATATTATTGGTGCATCTAAAGTTTAACCTGTAAGCATGACCTTCAGCATGATTATTTTCAAGATTGTGCACCCAAATTCCAGCTCCTGCTCCTAATTTGTTAACTGAGCCATCAAATTCTAAGTACCAAAGGATATCATGTTCATAGTTAGTATGAGGAGTCTCAGGAATCTTCTTGATAGGAAGATATGGTTCTTTAGTTTCATCTGGTTTCTCTTGAGTGTTTGGTATATCATTGTTCTCAAAAAATTCTTGAACTTGAACGCTAGGCTTTTCGTTTGAGATTTCTTCTTGTTCAACTGCCAAAACTTTTACATCAATTGGAGGATCAATTTTAGCATTGTAGAGAATGAAGGAGTCCATGTCAGAGTGCATGGAGTAGATAGGGAAAGTTTGGAGTTTCTCCTGGCTACTTACCACATATTTCATTAAAGTTTCTCTGTATAATTTCTTTGGTTGACCAAACACTGAAATAGTAGCATAGGACATGTCTAGCTGTAATGATCATTGAAGCTTTGCACCCCAAGACCTAGATAATAACATGCCATATTTTGGTGGAATATTACCTACCACTATGTCCATTAAAATGGTTTTGGCAGGGCATTGAACTAGTGATATACACAAATCTTTGATCAATCCTAGACATCTGACCTGGCTTGAATCAAAAGAGAATAAGTCTTTGTATGGCCTGGTAATATCTAGGTCCAACTTCTCTATTACTGATTTAGGCATTAAGTTACGAGAAGCACCTGAATCAAACATGGCATTATGAAGTATTTTATCATGTATGTTCAGACTTACATAGAAAGGAGGAACACCTCCATCCACTGATTTTCCATTTACCTTAGGTCCCAAAATTAACTCAGGCTGGTCATCAAAAACATTTACCGAATCTTTGTTCACAGAAATTTGGAGTGATCTGCTAATTTGACCTCCGTAGACATCATTTTTAGCCAATTCTGACAATGGAATAGCTATCTTTAATTTGCCTATTTCAGTCTCAAGATTGAAAGGTTTTTTAGTTTTAGTTTTTGTATTTTGGACAGTGGTATTGTCTTTTTCAGCTATCTTCTCTGTGTTTTTCTCTTTTTCAGGAGTGGTGTTATAGGCTGAAGTTGTTTCCAAATCAATTTCTGGAGGTTCTTCCACATTTCCTTTGGAAGGAATGGAAGTGGAAGGTTGTCTGTTAGGTTGTTGATTATCTGATACATCTTCAACTATTGGATTGTTTGGGTTAGGACCTGTTATAGGAAAGACTTGTGCAGGGGGGTTTTTGGTATTAACTTTCTTGGGTTGCTTAGCATCATTTTGTTTATTGGTTTCAGGGAAATTAATTCTTCTGCTCCTCAGGTTATATTTTTTGTGAACTTCATAAATGGTTGTATCATATCCCTCCCTAAAATCAAATGATTCACCTGACTGAGTTTGGAATTACTCAAGAGTGTGAGCTTCTTGGTCCTCTTGGGTCAAGAAAACTTATTGTTAATTGTTGAGGCCCATTAAGTTAATTTGAATGTCTTCTGGTGGTTCATCAGAAGTTGAGGCTTCAACATAATTTTCCTGGAATGGATGCCTAATGTTTTGGTCAGGCCAAACCTTTCCAGTATTGGGGTTTTGATTTTTTCTGAAATTTGGATTTCTCCCAGTATTGCTTGGTTGATCATCCCAAGATGATTTTCTCTCAATTGTTTCTACTCTATCACCAAGTCTGTCCATTCCTTTAATAATAGCATTTAATTTCTGTTCAAAGGCAGAAGGTTCTTCTTTGAAAAGTATCCTCCTTTTAGCTCTAGCTCTAGCTTGCTTAGAAATCAGGTTGGCCTCAACACTAACAACTATGCCCTCCATCTCTTCTAAGTCTCAAGGAGCTATTTCCCTAAGTTGGTGTGCCATATTAGAATCAAATGCATTAGGGAATTTGACTAAGGCCAAGTCTGGAGGAGGTCTGAGATTTTGAGGAATAGCATTGTAGACATTGTTGAATTTGGTACAATAATCTTGGACAATTTCTTGGTTACCTCCTTTTAAGCCTTCATATTCTGATAAAATGTGGAGAAGATATTTTTTCTTTTCCCATCTGTTTAAGAAGGTATGATAAAGAGCTTGTGGGTCATTGATATTGTTTGCATGGAGGGCTCTAAACCATGTTCTAACATCTCCAGTCAAACTTTGAACAAAAACTTTCATTCTAACATCATAAGCATCAACCTCATATATTTCAAAGTAATCTGTCATTTTTTTTGTATGTTGTTGAGTATGTGCTAGTGCCATCAAACAAAGTGATTTTAATTTGATAGTCTTGGGGCATAGCCCCTGGATTGGCACGTAAGTTCAGAGGAGCATATCTGTTTGCCATGATAGCAAGAATATATGTGACAACTAGTGTAGTGGGGATGACAATGGGAATATGGATAGCAGATGGGGGAGTGAAACGTGTAACTTGAGGTTGGGAAGGCTGAGGTTCTAATGGTGAGCTTGGCGAAGTAGTAGAAATCACACAAAGATTTGGTGTTTTTCCAAAGGTAAGCTCAGATGGGATGGAGTTCTGCAGATGTCTGTCAAGATGTGAAGTAACAACTTTAAGCTGCAAATTTTCATCTTGAACAGTTTGGTTTGTCCCAGATTCTAAAAAGGTCACAAATTAAGAGCTTTGAAAATGCTCGACAAAAGATTCATCCTCAAGGTGGATCCACCTCACAGGACAAGATTTTGATCTGAATAGGGGCCAAGAAATAGCAGAATTTTCTTAGCTCTCTTGTCTTCTAAGAATCCTAGGGATAAGATTAGGATTTTCAAACATGGGTGGTGGATTTGGATCAAGATTTGATCTAGTGTAACGAATCCTCTTTGAAGCCAGGCTTCTAAATGTGTTATTGGTTTTTCTACAAATGGGTTTGACAAAACAACTTTAACAGCTTCTTTAAGGGACTTTGGATATGGGAATTGTGAACTTTCTCACAGATTTATAAAAAAGGACCTGATCAAGTATTCGAAAACAACTGTAGATTCTATAAGCTAGACCATAGATGGATTGAAGTAGCATTCATTTACGTCTGCCATTGCAAAGAAAAAGCATTTCAAAGACTATCTGGCTAACTTCAGACTCTGTCTGTGAATTATAAAGTAATCAGTAGTAACAAACAATTTATTCAGGTCCCCAGTACGGTCACCACTTTTAAATACAAAATCTAGCCAATCTATATCCAGAAAGGGCTCTCTCTTTATGATTTAACTTTGTTTTAAAAGGTATTAGGCTAGTTATGAGGTTCAGGGTTTTTTATTTTATTTTTAGATGGTGAGATTCAAAAGAGTAGAGGTGTAAGACTGAGTATTGCAATCCATTGGGCTAATGGAGTTACTGATTTTTTTTTCTAGATTTGGTGTTAAAACAGAGGATGGTTCCACAGGGCAAGGTAGTCAAACAGGGACCAAATAAAGATTTGATGCAGATGGAATGGGTTAAAATTGGGTGAAAGGCAATTAAGAATCTTTCAACCTATTTAAAGAGGGAAAGTGGATGATTACTGTTAAAGAGAAAATTAAGAATTCTTTAACAAATAATCAACATGAAAGAATTAGGAAACAGGAGCAATTAAGAGTTACATTGCTTATACTAATTCTAAAGAAAACATAGAAAATGATAACGGATGAACACAGAGTGCATTCAAGCAAATTCTGAATTAATCTTTATCTTTATCATTCAGATTCTGAAAGACGGGTGATATGAGGAATAAGAAAAAACTTTAAAACGTAGATGCAAGAGACTTATTGGTCTAACGTTTGATTCAAGAATCCTGTGGCAAGTCCTTTGATTCAATTCTTCATCCAATAAGAACAATCAACAGTTGATTCCAACAACTTTCTATATCAAAACTCAATGTTACATCAAAGTCTAGAAATATTCACCAACCCCAAATACTTCGATTGGGGAGGTATTTATACAAAATATCTCACAGATATAATATCTAGTGATGACTCAACATTTTTACAAAAGATAGAGACAAACAGTCTCGATAACAAGGAAAAGATAATTGATGTTGTGTTGGTTGTTCTGTCTTTGTCAGATTTGTTGGAGGTAGGCCCTGTGAGTTGGTTTACAGCTATCTTCTGTTGATACTCTGCGCTGGCTATTCTGGCTTTGTCGGATGTTCTTCAACTCTGAGTTGATGTGCTTTGACCCGTATGATGCTCATTCACCTCTGTTTACCACATCATGGTAAACAACCCAAAATTTTCATTTTACCAAAGATAGCAAAGATAACTTTATAAAATTTCTAGCATATCCTCCCACCATTTCTGTTCTAGTAATTTATGTCTTTGTAGCTTCCTTAAAGTTTAATTTGTCTTTGTCTACCTAAAGAAATTAGGCTGGATGGTGAATAGATGTTTCACCTCATGCTCAATATAAAATAAGCTTTCAAGTTATCATAGAGGATTTGGCAAGATAGAAGTGCTTTCACTCCTGAAGCACTTGATGGTGCATTAACTTGATCAGCAGCATATTTATTCAATGTATGTACAGAATCTGTGTGTCTCATCAGCCGGTCATTACTTGTTAAAGGACTTGGTAGACCCCTATTCTGCAAAACTGCAAATTTTTCTTTGAAATAATTAATCTCTACCTGCATGTCCTGGCATCTCCTTTCTAAATTTTGCATCAGAGTTCTCTTGGTTAGAACTCTCTTGATTTCCAAAATGGTGCCCGTCTTGTCTGTGATTTCCAGTGCTTCTAGTTGTTCGCACATCTTGGTGTTCAAAAAATGTATTAGCGGGTTGGCTTGTTCAGGCATCTGTCCTAATAACGCCCTTGCCTTTTGAATTTCCCCTTGGGCTGCTCTCACTAAGTCAATCTCCTCATAAATAGCTTGGATTGATTGCCAAACATTACTATGGGATTGATTAATGTTGGCCCACAGAATTCCTTTGATTTCTACCAGAGGTTTATCCAAAGTGAGATCCTTTTCTAATGTTCTCACTTTGTTCTCTAATGTTTTAACCTCCTTTATTTTCTCTACCACATTCATCTTGGATTTGTCATAATTATTTTCTAATTTTGCCAATTTCTCTTTTACCAGTTTTAATTCAAGCACTTGTAGCTTTAATTCTTCCATGGCTTTTATCAGTTGTTCTGTGCTCATATTAGTACTGCTACCTGGTGCTGTTGCTGTTGCTGATGTACATGTGATGACCTTTGTTGTAGATACTAGAACATTGGGAGCCAATGTTGCTCCAAGTGTGGAGGGGGCTGCAGCTGAGACTGTAGGAATGACCTCAGGGGGTTGGGAGGTGGATTCTCCCTGCTTTTCCTTTAGTGCATTTTCCAGTGCCTGCTCTGTATCGGTTAATCTTTCATTGAGTTTCATGAGTAGGTGCATCATCTCCTCTCTGGATTTCTGTTGTACAACTTCCGCAGTCTGTGGATGGATGGAAGGAGGCAGTTTAAGCTGCTTCCTCAGGGCAGCAATGTCTTCCTCTTTCTTCTTCATCAGTGCCTTTATGCCTTTAGTATCTTTGGGATCATGTCCCAGTTCAATGATAATCTCCTCCAAAGATTTTATCCTGTTGTCCTCAGCCAGAGAAGAAGCTTTCTCCAAATGTAGTTGAGCAGAGGTATTGTCCAAGGAGTTTTGTAATTTATGAGCCAACATTGCCTTATCAGCCAGTGTGGAGTAGACCATCTCTCCAGTCTGTTTATGAAGCTCAATCTGGTCCATAGGATGAATATCCTTGGCTAAAACCTCCAAATTTGTCATGATATAATCAGCTGCTGGCTGTGGTTGTTGCACCTTGGGCTTAAAGTAACTCATGATCATTTTTCCCTCTTTAATGTCATAGGCTAACATTAATCTCTGTTGGTTTGTGGGGGCCATCTTAAGATACTGGTTGTAAATTTGAAGCATTAGTGGGTCGTTCCTGGCCTTTATCTTAGTAAATGTCCTTTTGATGTCCGAGGCCTGTTTGCTTTGTGGCTTAGTGGATGAAACTTCTACACTATGCTGCCTTTCTAGCTCTTGCTTGTGTGAGCTAGTTGATGTCTCTATCACCAGAGAATTTTGTTGGCTGACTAATCTCTCACCTCTTAGATTGTCAGTGGTTTCTTCAATAATTTCATCTTCTGATAAAGGATTTAATATTTGCCTCTTTGCACCCGGTTGTTCTACAGGTCCACTGATAGGTGTGGGGTCTTCCATGTCTCTCTTCTTGCTTCTTTCCTCATTTAGAGGAATATGTAATGCAAGAATTCCTGCTACTTTAGCTTGGTCTGGAGGAATATGCCCCTGACCCTGTTCTTTTGAGATTGTTGGCTAGTCTGTCATCATAGGATGCTCTGTGGTATCTACCTCTTTGCCCTTTGAAGTCCCTGTGACTATTGTGCTGGTTTTTTGTGCAGGCTGCTGACAAGTTCCAACAGAGGATGTACCAACTCCTGATTGTTGAGGTAGTTTGAAAGAGACCTGTCCAAAAGAGTCCAGGTCAAGGCTTTTTTCACGATATTTCATAGCTTTTTCCATATTTTCTTGACTAATTTCCTCTATTAAGGTCCCTTCTACCCATTCTTCCTGATTTGCACACTGTTCAATTTCGGGGATCCTATGATGTACATACACTGATAGCCTGTTCCTTACCTTTCTGTCACTTATAAAACTGTTTGGGTCATATGGCACCCACCAAAAACTTTTCTTCAATTTAAGGTGATCTCCTAAAATCTTGTTAGCTTCCTGCCAGGCATATCTAGAATGGATGACATAAGGGCCTAATTGGTTTTTATTCTCAACTAAGCCTTCTTCTTTGCATTACAAAAATGGTCTAAATCTACCTTTATGATCTATCTGAAATATTCTAATGCAAATAATCTCATGGGCACATATTTGGGTAGCTTAAAAAGGCACAATTCACAACCATATATTCTAATTTCTGTGTGATTCTGATACAGGTACCAGTCACCTATTCTGTATTGTTTGGAGAGCTGCAGAATCTTTTTCATATCTCCAGAGATCCTAGGAGGGGGGCTCCTATCAGTAGAGTGGATGCTTTATGTATAAATAGGTCAATGAATTCATTATAGGTATAAGGGAACTCATAGGTATTATGGAAGACTGAGGTCCAGAAGAGCATAGACCTTTGATTTCCCTTTGCATCCAACCTCCTGACGGGGAAAGAAAAGTTGTCAAAATGATAATATAATAAAAGGTGGTATATGGAAGATGAGTACTTGAAGACTCCTTCTCTATCCAAATTCAGGAATTGGTCATGTATTTTGTTGGCGATGAAAATGGCATAATCATATTTGACAGTAGGGGGATGTACTGGGGTAAATATTGACAGTACAACTAGGGTAATCTCATCAACATACTCACTGGTATTAAATCCCAAGATCCGGGATATCATGTCAACAATAAGTTTTCCAGTGTCAGTGAACTAGGTCTGTAGATAGGGAGGTGGGCCTTGGGGCTGGTGGTCTGGTTTGATGAACATCTGAGCAATACGGGTTATTTCTGAGTTGGACAATTGAGGAGCTCTTTCGAGCTGATGCCCCATGGAAAGACGAGCTAGGGGCTCAGTAGAATGGAACTGTATCATTTCATTAATAGACTCAGCAGTTATGTGAAAAAGAACAGTTTGAGATGGGGACATAATTGCTCTAAGGACAAGGTCATAATTGGCACAGCACTGATGAATGATGTCTGGGAAAACATGAACTAAGGGAATGAAATACATGGGAAGTTTAGATTCCCATAACCCAAAAATATCAAAGTTGTTTCGATAGTTGTCCCTGATTTGGTAGAAGGCTTGGAGATGGTTCACATTACCAGAAAAATCTTTTATTTGGAAATCTTTGTCGGTCAAGGGTAAATAGTCTCTTTATGAGGTGCGTTCATAGGTGCGACGTTAAGGGCTACGAAAGCTTCCATGTTTGGTTCTTGTGTTTTCAAACTGGAAATGGGCTTCTATGGAAACAATGGACTGAATAACAGGCTTAGGGGTCTTTTTGTGGAAGCTTGGGATTGTTTTTAGTTTCAATTCGGCTATTTTAGGTAAAATTACCAGTGGAAAATCGAAATTGCAGGGTAACTGGTGGAATGGATAAATACCTGGCTTAAGGAGACAAATTGTGCAATTACAGGTTGAAATGAGTGACGACAGAGCATGTTGTTGTGGTTTCTCTGGCCGGGTGGTAGACTGAATGCTCGTGCAATCAATCGGATGTATTTTGCATGAAAACAGTTGGCAGGGAAAATGAGAAAAATGACATTTTCACGTTATTTTAATGAAATTTTGGTTTGGTGAGGCTTTTTGGCATTTATTGCATGGATGACGTCAGAGTGATAGGATGTCCTATCACTAGCAGGGGGTGGTAATTTGTTTACCCCACACCACTTTTGGGGTCGAGTGATATTGGGCGGGGAGGGAGTGATCACCCCAGATGGGCGACGCGTGGCATTGGTACAAGGGCAAAATCGTCGATTCCCCGCAAGTTAAATAGTCGAGATGAAGGGTGGAGCGATATGATCATCGATCATCGGATGGTCGGGCCCAGATCTAACGATGGGCTCTGGTGGAATATGGCGAGAGTTTAATTAGTGGGCCCGCTTTATATTAAAACAAAGTTCTTAACGTATCAAAGCTAATTTTGATAGGGCCGGGGGTGATGGTTGTTAATTAACTAGAGGTTAATTAATCCCATATGGCGTACAGGGTTTGGGTTATTAATAAATTTGAAATAAATCTATTAATCCTCGTTTATACAGTGATACAGTCGTATCTCGACCGAGGAGGGGATATGTAATATTAGGGTTTTTTAACATAATACGGGGGAGGGAAAATGTTTATAAGGGAGTTATATAATAAAATTTGAAGATTAATATGACACAATGAATAAAAAAAAAGCGCTAAGTTAAAAACAATTTGGCTTTTGTAATTTAAACTTAGGCTTTGAAAGAGAAAAAGGGGGTTTACATGAGAAAGGTGGCCATTTTCCTAAGTAAAATAGGGTTTTACTTAGGCAATCTTTATGAAATGGAATGAGTAATTTATGAGTGATATTAAGAACATATATTAATACTTTGGGGGAAATTAGTGAATGTCTAGGGAAAATAGGAAGGGGAGTTAGTCATGAAACCTTGCTTCGTTTGAGATGCTTCTAGTATACTATCTGTCTAGTACTTGTGATAAAGTGAAAGTTGACACTTTTGGAGACAAAATTTATCACAAGTATCATTCTGCAACACCATTGTAGCTACCCTGCTTACTTGTCTTAGCATTTTTTCTTCTTTATTTGGGTGCTCTTGGACTGGCAAACCCTCATCATCTTCTTTTTCTTTTCATGCCAATCCTACCTAAGTCAACACTTATAACATCCCAGGGCTCAGATTTAATTGTTTGAGCTCCATTGCTTCTCTACCTATCTATTTATCTACCAAGATTGAATAGTTTGGTCTGATTTTATTCTCTATCTCTAAAACATGAAATTCAAACATGAAGTAGCCAAGATTAATTTGTTTGGCCATTCATCAATGGTGGCAGAAATCAACAAGCTGAACACAATCAGATTATGGTAGAAAATAAAAGAGTAGTGGTATTTTGGACTTGCACACTTTCCTGGTCCATTTTGTTTTTGGGGTTCATTTCTTTCATTTTTTGACCATTTCATTATTTTTGCCCTTTGATTTTTCTTTCAGGGCATACCCTCTTGACATTTTTAATTTTTTTTTTTTTAGGATATGGAAAAACCTTTGCAACCAGAAAAAGGTATGAACATATTAGAGCTCATCAGTGTCAATCATGAAATATGACACCTATTGGTATAGGAGCATAACATGTTCTATGGGTAACAGATTTTCAATTTGAACATTTTTATCTCCCTCTGATTCTATTATACACCCAGATCTTAATTGAAGGTCGTTGCACTCCCTTAACTCAGTTTCTGGTTCTGGTCCTTCTATTATTTGCACAGATTGAACCGATCTATTGTTGGGGTCCTGGTTGGGTTGGGTTGGGAGCTGCGGTCTTTAGTTGGTCTGGGGGTTTTGTTGTAATGTATATGATCCGGATTTAAATAGGAACGCAATAGATTACAGAGATAACCATAAATACAAAGATGCGATAACCATAAATAAAGAGATGCAACGGAAATAACACTTCATTTCATTAATGGAAAATACCGAAATAT
>APFE031244859.1:4695-18411 GCA_000404065.3 Pinus taeda | reverse complement strand
AGCAATGGTCCCCATTGCGTTGAGTTCCTCCATCTGTTGAACTTGTCCTGCAATCTCTGATGTGTCCAATAATGGTGGGAAGCATGGTCGACCACGGTCCAAATTGAACACTTGGTGTAGGTGAAGAAATGGAGGACTGTTGTGCTCCAAAGCATTGTTCCCCACAAGCTTGGTACTGCTGCAAGGACCATGTTGGAGTGGTCTGAGCTTCTGATGGGTTCTGGTAAGGCGTTCTTTCTGTCGATGCAACCAAACTTTGTTGCCCACCTGAATCTTGTGTGGTACCCCTGTGGGTGAGGAGAATTTGTTTATGTGTTCTGCCATGACTGTATCCTTCTGCTGCTGCTGTTGTGTGGAGGAACCCTTTGCGGTGGTCATGGATGTAGCAACGATCTTCCCCTTACTTTGGGAGTGAACCATACAGATGAATTTCCTGGTCTGTGATATGAGCTTACTGCCTTTCTTAGCAGTGATCAAAGATGGCAGTAGGTGGAGCTATCTCTGGTATCCTGTATAATGAATTACTCAAAGGAATAATGACAGCACGAGGCCTTGACTCATACACAGCATGTCGCCTCCACAAGTATGGTTGGCCTAATAATACATCACAAACATCCAGAGGTGTAACATCACACAATACCTCGTCTCTGAATGGCTTGATGCTGTAGGGAAGGCGGCACTGCTGGCGAACTTTGAGATCTCTTCCTTCTTCATGAAGCCACCCGATACTGTATGGCTGTGGTGTGGTGTAGTCGGTAGGCCCAACCGCTTCACGACCTCTGCTGAAATCAGGTTCTTTTGGCTGCCACTGTCGATAATGAATTGTAGCGGCGAACCCTTCACCCACATCTGTGAGTGGAAAAGACGTTCCCCCTCCTCTTGCTCTTCGGGCTCATTCTTCTGGATCTTGGCAGTGGCAACAGTGGCACTGGGATCCGCATCAATGATCTGCTTCCCTTTGCCATTCCACTTGTCGGGTTCTGGCTCAGGATCGGAACATGTATCTGATTCGAAAGCCTTCAACTCGGCCACCAATGACTGCTTGGTCCGACACTCACTTGTGTTATGAGTGGGACTCTTGTGGAAATCACACCACTTTCCTGTGTCCTTCTTCGGCTTCGTGGTGTTGTTTTTTTCTTGTGGCTTCGACGGGTTGTCTTGGGTCACCCCGCCTTGGCTCTGTCCTTTGGGCTTCGGATTTGCAGATCCAAAGTCTCGCTTCTTCTGTTTCAACTTTTGCTCGATTTTGACAGCGTATGATAGCTCGTTAGAAAGATCTATCCGAGAACTACCATTGTTGGAACGGGCAACACTGGTCCATGTTCCGTGGACCTGTGTTGCCCCCGGATTCCCCGAAAAACGTCGTTTAGGGCCTCAAAATGGCTCCGGAAGTTCGGGACCCGAAAAACTGCTAAAAATAGTAAGTTGTGCTACAATTAAGGAAACTGAAAATGCTGAAAGATACAATTGTGGGGGTCCAGATGGGATAGGTGGGTGGCCACCAAAATCCACCTGGATCAAATACTATCATGAAAACTAACATTTCTTGATAATTTCTTACATTTGGTGCTTTTTTAAAGTCTCTAGCACTTGCATCAAATGTGCGAAGTTCTCTTCCTAGGTAGCATTGTATACTAGTATATCATCCAAATATACAATAACAAATGAATCTATAAGCATATATATCATAATATTCATTAATTTGATAAATGAAGATGGTGCATTGCATAGGAAAAATGGCATAACTTCCCACTCATACAAATCTTGCCTAGTTTTCAAGGAAATCTTCTAGGTATCTTATTTTATGAATCAAACCCAATGATATATAAAATTTAAGTCTAGCTTGGTGAAGTATTTGTCTTACTGCAACTAATCTAATAAATCATATATCCCATGAAAGGGGTACCTATTCTTGCGCATAATTTGTTTAATTCCCTGTAATCACTACACATCGAGTAAGTCCCATCCTTCTTTGCCACAATGATGATGGGTGACTCACATGGTAAGGTACTTGATTGAATGACACCTCATTCTAGTAGTTGTTGTAATTGATTCTTTAATTCAGAGTCTATCATTAACTGTATCTCATGCTCCACTTCCCTCTTAGATGATATCCCTTTAGTTGTTGTTTCGTTTTCTTAGCATACCCATCTAGAGATGAATTTTCTCTTACTAACTCTTCCATATATTGTTTTTCTCTTAAAAATAGTAAAACATACTTCTTGTTGGAACTAATTAGTTTTTGGGCTTGGTTGGAACTTACCAATGAAATTTTGGACTTGCCATTGTGTGCATTGACAGTGAATGATTTTTCATCATTGATGAGGTGGTATTATTTGGCTCTTCGCGTGAATATTACAGCTCATAAGTACATATACAGACTTCCAAAAACCACTCCATATCAGTAGAATCAACATTAATAGAAAATCTAATTTTGCATTGTTCGGTTACATCTATTTTTGCATTTTTATTTACCCATCCCAATGCATATGGGCTTGGATGATCCAAAATTCAAATCCCAATTTGTTGATCAACTTTGCTACAATGAGATTTTCCTTTGACCTTGAGTTGAAAAAAAGCATTACTTTTTGTCTTCTTGACTAGTATCGTTATATAGAATAGTTTAGTCATTTCCCTCTCTTCCTATTTCAGAAGCCTACTCAAATTCGCCTCCTTTTGTATTGATGTACAAACTATCTTCTCATCCATGTTTCAATTTCTTTCAACATAGTTTCTCGAATCAATGGTCATTAAATTCTTCTTCTTTGCATCTTTATTTTTGTTCTTCAGGTTAAGCTATGGATGTAACTTTCAACACTTCTCCTTTGTGTGCCTGCTAATGCTATAGTGGTTGTGGTGGTTGTTGGGATATTTGGACTGGTTTGCTATGGGTACCATAATTTTATCTTTTCCCTCTTTTCACTTCTTCTTCCCCTCCTTAGAAGCATCCTGGTGCTACTTCTACTTCATCCCACTTGATTTCCCTTTCTTTTGGCCTATGTTCTTTCGATACTATGCATGTATACAAGCCTCAACCACCAATTTAGGCTTGAACAAGATCACTTACTTCTGTAGATGGATATGTAAAACCCTTAGATACTTTAGGAGTATTATGGGTTCTTTGGGGATAAACCCAACGTTATGGACATCTCTTTAAATTTTATGGCATACTCATGTACACTTTTCCCCTTCTTATGCTTAAGGTAATGCCACTGGATCCATTGGTCTTCTACATACCCAATAGGGTAAAATTATGAATTTATGAGGGTTTTGAAATCCTACCACTTAGTCACTAGAGGATATCCCTCCAACCTCAACATTGCCTTATGGATTTCCCACCAAGTCAATGCATGGCCCTATAATTTCATCCAAGAAAATGAGATATTTTATTCTTCCTTTATATGATCAACTCAAAAATAAACTTTTGATTGACGCAATCAATAACTTAAATTCATGGCGTCAATATCATATTTGGTTTGATGTCAAAATTTAATTCCATTTTGAATAGGGACTATGAATATTTCATGACACTCAAACTAGGATGATCCTTTTTGGTTTATTTCTTATACTTTGTCTTTGGTTCTTCCTAATATTTTGATTTCCCCTCTAATATGATCTCCATGTTAGAACCTCCATATGATCTAAATATCCTAATATTATCATCCATGAACGCCATGAGGAGGCTCATATTGCGACTTACATCTATGATTTGCACTTCCTACTACATAAACCTTTCCTCTGTGGGATCTTGAGGGTTATCGATAGACTTTCCAGCCATGATTGGGATTTTATGACGTTAAGATTAATAGATCTTGATATCCTATAAATACCCACAACATATCAATAGAAACCTTATCTAATACCAATATGATATATAACTATCATGTCTATTCCATTGGATAATTCATCACAATAGATCTAATAGAATCATGCTTAAAATCTAAAACCTAACACTATGAGGGTTAATTTCTCCTTATATTTCTAGATTATTTAATTATTGTGTTATGCTTATGCATGAAATAGATAAAATATGCAGAAGATAGAGAAAAATGCAATAAAACTCTTAAACCATAAAATAAACCAAGATATAACTTGGTAAACCCTTTCAAGAGTAAACCTAGCTAGAAGGTAAGGGCACTCGCCTCTCTTTTTTTTAATGGAAAAGGATGAAAGTACAAAGAAGTGAGTATTGTGTCCCATCGGTTGTTAAAATGAACAAACCCTGTTTGTTTTCTTTCTCTCCCTGTCCACTCTTGGCTACTCTACTCATCTATGGAACAAAATTCACTCCAATAGAATGGAACCCCTTTTCCTCCTAGTGGTTCAATTATAAAACAACCTAATACCCTGCTAATGGTTAAATTTTACTCCTTCAACTCTTAAATAGAGTTACAATATTGACTCTTATAGTATTCTTTATCATGATCACTTGGCTAGCCCCTTTTCCAAAAATAATGGGTGCTAATGTGGCATCCTCTCGAATCATAATGGTTAAAATGGGAAGGTCGAGTGGCATAAGTTTTTCATATGGAATCTAATTGAAGTGATTCTTATGCTATTGGAAATATATCTATGTGTAGAATAGCACTAAAATGTGTGGTTCTTAAGCAACAAAGTTTTACCCCCAAAAACCAATATTTGATGTATGAAACTACTTCTAGAAGGTTTCAAACCCCAATTCGCCAAACTAGGACCACTGGTAAAAATGTTCCTATGATATAATTCCTCCACTTTATCCATGTTGAAAGCATCAAGATGGATGAAAAATAATATAATGATCTAACCCAAATTAAGGGGTAAAATGCATAGATGCAAATAGGGCTTCCAACCCATTTTTCTACATAATAATCTAAGCATGACCATCTTAAGCATCTCATTCATACTGAAACTTACCAAACTAATGAAGGATTTCTTAACTATGATTGAAGCTTCTCGTTTGTACTAGAAAATTTCCTTTTTCCAAGAGAAGGAAGTCAAAAACTAATGCAAAATATGTTTCTTGAGAGAAAATAAAAGTTCTCAACTAGTCCTTGTACATGAAGAGTTACAAATTGGGTTTCCTTGGTTGGAATTGTAACAAAGATAGAGCTTGCAACACAAGGTTCTACAATATAGAAAGTAACTTTCAATATTCGCACAAACTGGTAACCTCTACCATATGCCACATATATCGTATCATGTAATGAGATGTGGAAAAACATATCAAGACAAAATAACATGCATCATATAGTTTTAAACATGTCTCTAAATACATTTTAATACATTAAGTGGAGAATATTTTTATTGGAAGTAGATGCCACACATCAACTAATGTTTAACACCCAACCAGTGTCTTCTCCCACCTCATTAAACTAATAGGTTGAAGTTGTTGATAATTTCATTAGTGTTTGGTAGAGTAAGAAGCAACTGCAAATTGATATTGTTGTCTTCATACAAAGCATTGAGAAACAAATGTAAAATGGTAAGAAAGGTAAAATATGGAATGGGAAAGGATGGTATCCAAGATGATAGTAAAGATCTCAACTAAGAATTATTGACCCTATTGAGTTGGTTAGATCAGAAAAATGAATTGAGCATATGCCCCTCTAGAATCAAAGATGTCAAATATTGAAGGACAAAAGAAACTAAAGTTATGACAACATGCACACATTCTTCCTTGCACTTCAAAATTTTACTTTAACTAATCAGGTAAGTAGAGAAATAAGATAAAATATATTTATTATTCCCACCATTTCCAAAGCATGAGGTTGAGAACATGTTTATGTAAACCTAGCTTGAATTAATGCATAATATAATCTGTTTTGTTTCTTGATGCTTAATCTACAAATAAAGTTTTTTTTTTTTTAATGAAATACCCTATATTTCCTTGGTCTACAAGATTCCATTGTCAAAAATAACAACAATAAACTTGTTTGAAGGCCTTAGGCCCTTTGTGGCTCAACCTCTCTTTACCTTCTAGTTTCACATTATATTATCTTTCCTTAAGGATGTGGTCATGGCCTACATTCCCTTTTCCCATATGTAATGCATGCCCTTATCTAGATGTAAATCCTGGGCACCCTCTCCCACTCTTACAAACCCTACGCTACATAATTTATCAGGATTTAGCACCAACATGCTCTCTATATTGTTAATATAGACCAAACAATGCTTATAGGTATTGTAACTTTGTGTTAATTCATAGAGCTATAAGCTAATATTAGGTTTTATGTTCTTTCCTTTTAGTGCAGTTACAAAAAGCGCATATATATGGGTTATATCTCCTCTAATTTGTCTCATATTGAGAAATAAAATATTGCAAAATGAGTATTAGATTTTTAACATGAAGCAAATAAATTTTGCTAGATTTTCCATGGATTGAATATTTATTGCTTAAAAGCATGCTTCAATATTTAATATTTATTGTATCAAGAGAAATTAAAGTTATCTTGTTGTGATTGATAGCAAATTCCACTAAAATGTGTAAAAATGTGTAAAGATCTAATTACTAAATGAGATTTTGATTGATAGCAAATTGCAATAAAATGTGTAAATACCTAATTATCTGAAATAAAATTTGATAAAAAGTACCACTATATCCTAAACATTTTCCATCAAATATCCAGACTAGAAACATGTCCAGCGAACTCCATAGAGTTTTTGTGTAGAAACCTCCTTTAATATAACATACATCCTGGATTATTAAAATACAGTGTATGAACTCAAAATATAAGAAGTGATGTAATTATATAAATAACAACTTCCATCTACTCACTTGGTTCGTTTATTCCATCAATATATATTGAAGGTGAGAGCACACATAAAGCATTGTCAATGAAACTAAAACGAAAATCATATGTACAAGGAAGGGAAAATGTCATGTGGCATAGAAAACAAATAAATTTAAAGAAAACAATGACTCAATTCAAAAAATGAATTGTTTCTCCTAGTTTATCTCAACCTATGAGCAAGAAATTTCCTTAATGGAGTAGAATAAGAATGCCCATATCCTATCTACCACCCCTTCATAGTTGAAATCAATAGATCAAAGGAAGTGAGCATTCCCTGAGTCGATTCAAATTGCAAAGTTGACTAATGGTGCAATGGGAATATATATTATGCAGGTGAGTTATCTTACTAGAAAATCATTCAAGTTTAGTTTCGAGGTTGTATGCACATGATTGAATTTATTTTCCCTTCTTTTTAATGCATTCAAAATATCAGGAGCTTTCAGAGAATAAAAAAGGGAGCTTATCTAGAATCATAAAGTAAATTAAATCTAAAAGAAAAGGAATAAAAAAAATAAAATTAGCCCCTTATGTTAGTTTATCAATCTTAGGCATATTAGGAATCCATGTAGGTTGTTTGTTCACTAACGTTGTCTATTTGCGTATTCACCATTAGGAGATAGTTATAGAATTGATATTCATTTTCTAAATTATGTATATAGGTGATGCCAAAGGAAGATAAGGCTACCCTTGAACTCTATAAATCTGTAAATGTGTTGCCTTGCTACTCCTAATAACTAATTCAACACTTGAAATGCTCCAGCTATAAATAATGAGACACACTTGAGATGGTGATCTATATAGTGATAACAATGAAGGGTAAGGATTTTATATGTATCATCATTGTATTTGAAAACTTGACTCAATTTTTATAATAAAAAAATTACGTTGAAATTGTGAAGCAATCAAAGCACACATTGAAACCCTAAATGTTATTATCCAATAATACTTGAGATAATATATTTTTATTTTATGATATAAGAAAAATATTGGTACAGTATGTTAAACATTAATAAGCATTAAAAAAAAACTTATGATAAAACCACAAATTAATATATGGTTAACAATAAATCGATCATTAGAACCACTGCACAGCTTTTGGCATAGACTATTAATGATAAAATAGTACATTAAAAAATATTTTGCGTCTTCAAAAAATTAAACTAACATTTATTAAAAAAATATTTTATATATTTATAATGATAAAATATAAAAAAATATTTTACGTTTTAAAAGAATTAATTTTACATTTATTAGTTTTAAAAAGAATTTAAATTTGACATTTATTACAATTTTTTTTATTATATATTATAGTTCAAAAATAAAAAATTATATATCATAATCTTGTATTCTTTATTATACAAATAAGTATAAAATTTATATTTTATATATTTATAGTTTAAAAATAAATAAATTAATCATAATCTTATATTTTATTATACAATAAAGTACAATTTTTTTAAATAGTTAAATTTGTTTAAACTTAATCCGGAAAGTTCATATTATGTTTATACTTATTTTAAATGTTAAATTTAGATAAAATATACTATTTTTTTTATATTTTAATTTATTTTAGAAATTTTTAAAATTTATTAATGGTTTATTATTGATAAAAAATGATAAAAAAAAAACTCCAAATCTTAATCAGCGTCATTGTCTAGGCTGGGTATGTAGGTTGGGTATGGTTATGGCTATTTATGCTAGAGGTTAGACATGTAAGCCATATCAAGACTCACATTACTTAATAAACAAAAAAGAATAATTAAAATTTTGTTTATTGTTAATTATTTGCAAAATAAAATTGAAAATTTTCAATGTGAAGAAAGAACGGTTAACACTTAAAGATGTATCTACTCATAACTTTTATTGTATTAAGTTAAACTTATTTTAAATCTTGATTTACCAAGCATTAAAAAGAATCCAATTTCTTAATGTATAATTTTGTAACAATTTAATTCTATATCATATATTAATTACTTCATATTAAATCACTGAATCTTTTAAAGATTTAATAAATTTAGATAGATTTAGTTTTTTTTAACTTAACAAAAAATAAATTTGTATTTATATTAAAATTAAGTTATTTTTTTTAAGTAATTTTTTTATTTTTTTTTAATATAATACGATATCTTTTCCATATTAACCGTAAATCACTTACTATTTTCCATTAAAATAAATCTAATTGTTTAGAATTTATTGTTCTTTCATAAACCAACCCCAATGAATTAAAACTTTCATCCTAACCATTTACAAGAAAATATGAAAATCTTGTGAGCCCACACTCATGAAGGCTTTAATGGATTAACGTTGATATCTAAAACTAGAATAACTATAAAAGCAAATGGATCTTAAGAAGGCTTGATCTTTTTTGAGGAATGCAAGGATGTTGTACTTGTTGATTGTGAAAGTTTACAAAGTTACTAATTTTCGGTGTCTTATTTTGATAAATCAACTGTATGTGATATTATTGTTAGTATTATGTTTTATTTTAAGAAGATTTAGATAATGATATTATTAGTGTTTATTTTTTTTACAAGGAAAATAGTTAATTTATAATATTATTATAATTGATTTATAAATTTAAATTTTAAATTTAACTTTTATTCATTTTATAAATAATGTTTTTTTTTAAACAACAAATAAATTTCTAAATTTTAAGAGTTTATGAGTTAAAGAATTTTATTGTTATTAATTATTTCATCAATAATAACAATAATAAATAGGTATGTCTAATAAATTTACTATAGAACCCTAATTAAGTGCAATTTATTTGTTCATTCATAAATCTTCCTTTAAGTTTCAATGAATTAGAATATCAACTTATCCAAATGTATTATAATTATGGATGATTTTGATCCATAGAGATTTGGTAAACAAAATCAAATTCTACTTCAAGTTAAAATTTAAAATTTTGTTACATGTTATGTGACATTCTAAGAGTAACAATATCAAGTATAACATTGTTGTTAAGTATATATTTAAAATTCATTTATCAACTAATGTAATGGAATATAGTAATCTGACATACGTTACTCAAGATGAAGGTTGCAATTCAACATAACCTTTTAAATGATTATTGTTAAAATTGATGTTGCAAACATCTTAATTTTATTGCAATTTTATCTCTATTTTGTGATTTTTTGGCCTAGCCAATATTTGTTGTTTTATACCTATATTTTTGTGATTTTTGGTTTTCTGCAAACTTATTGATTTTATCCCAATTCCTAATGCAAATGTTTGTAACATAGGTTAAAATATCACAATGAGTCATGACAAGACATTGCCATACAACATATGCCATGTTCATTGATAAACATATTATGTCAACATAATTCAACCAAGATGAATGTCAAAATTTGGCCCAACCTCTTAAATTATTACTATTGAAATGTCAATATATGGCATAATTAAATACTACAATGTACAACAAAACCATTTCTGAATGTTGCATTGTGGCATAATTATTAGTGAGTATGGTGATATGACTTAAACATTCATGATAGTCACAATGTAATTTAACCATTAAGGGACATAGCAGTTGAACACAAGTCAACAAAGATGGCTATCACATTGCAACATAACTTCTTAAATTATTACTTGTGAAATGTTGTAATACGACATAATATTTTAATGAATGTGGCAATGCAAAATAAACATTAATGAAGAAATTAGTGTGACATATTGTCATAATGGGAACATTGATCAATGAAAAATTCAGCATATGTCAACCAAGAAGAACATCACGATATGACATAACAAATGAGGAATGTCACAATCCAACATAACCTTTGATTAATGTCGTGATGTCACATAACATGTTGAATATTGTAATGGAACAAAAACATTGAGGAACATTGCAATTTGATTGAAATAAACCTAGATGAATGAAATGATGCAACATAATTATTGATGTTACAATCCAACAACCTAACGCTTCAAGAATATTGCATATGACATAGTTAACTATAGCCAAGATAATCAATCATGGTAAGGCATGGTCAACAATAGTTAACAATGGTCAACAATTGTTAGTCACAATTAACCATGACTAAACACAATCATGGTTAGTTGAATTCAACAATAGTCAACATGGCCAACCATATTCAGCTGCATTCAAACATGCTCAATGTAGGTTTTAACCCCATACAGAAATTACCTGCATATGAATTCTAAAACATAGAAAATAAACAATGCGAGAGAAAAACACATAAAAACACATATACACAAGAGATTTTCCCCTGGATCCCAAAACTGGGACTACCAACTTGATTTTTCATTATTTTCCTTTCAATGTTACAATACATATTTATACATGCCGAAGCATCCAATACCATGGACTGAAAACCATCGCGTCGAAAACCATGGACTGAAAACCATCGCGTCCAAAAACATGTGCAAAAATCATGGACAAAACCATAGGTAGATCCGCCCAACCTAACATAGAGTCCAAAACCAAAATTTTCCAGGGCGCTGCCCCAGACTCCATAAAGTGGGGTTATGGATACCACTCAAATCCCCTATGACCCCCCATCTAACCCCCTGATTAACTACATGGGCTAGTCGTGGAAAGAATATAACACAACCCAACATTCTCCCACTTGTTGTTTTCTTTCCATAGGGGTCCACAAGAGAGCTTAGTCATTTTTCCAACTCTAAAATGCCCATTGTCTCTCTACACCAAGAGAACTTCTCAGAGATCATAGATTTTGTCAATGCATCTGCAGTATTCTTCAAAGTGTCCACCTTTACAAGCAACACCTTTTTGTCTTCTATCATATCCCTCACAAAGTGATACTAAACATCAATGTGCTTTGTCTTTGAATGATATGCAGGGTTCTTTGCCAAGAAAATTGCACTTTGGCTGTCACAGTCTATCCTTATAGCTCCATGTGCTAACCCCATACTTAAACACAATCTCTGCAACCAAACTGCTTCCTTGCTTGCATGAGTGGCTGCCATGTATTCTGCCTCTGTAGTTGATAGTGCCACTACAGATTGTTTCTTACTCATCCAACTGACTGCACCTCCAAATAGGTTAAACACATACCCACTTGTAGATCTTCTTTGATATCTCTAGCCTAGTTTGCATCAACAAAGCCATGAATATCCAACGCTTTGTCTAATCCTGGTCTTCCTTGGTAGCACAAACCATAATCACTAGTGCCACGCAATACCTGAAAACCCGCTTCACTGTTGTCCAGTGCTCCTTCCCTGGTTTTGACATAAACCTACTCAATACTCCCACTGCATGTGCAATGTTTGGTCTAGTACAGACCATTGCTACATCAAGCTACCGACTGCACTTGCATATGGAACACGGACATGTCCTCTTCCTCTTCTTGTGTCTTGGGACACTGTTCAGCAGATAACCTCACACCTATAGGAATAGGAACCTTCCCCGGTTTGCTATCCTGCATATTAAACCTCTGCAATATTGTCTCGACATACTTCCTCTGGTTTAACCAGAGCTTCCTCTTTGCCCGATCTCTTTTAATTTCCATGCCCAAAATATAGTTTGCAGCACCAAGATCTTTCATGTCGAATTTTGGAGGACAATTGGGTCTTCAAATCCTGGAGTAATTTCTTGTCGATTTCCAACCAGCAAACATATCATCCACGTACAAGACCAGATAATAAACATGGTCACAATTAATTTAAATCACACAGTGATCTTCTTTGCTTCTGTGAACCAAGTCCCCATTAAAATGTATCAAATTTCTTGATACCAACATCGCTGGTGACTGGTTTAATCCCATACAGTAGACTTCTTTTTAACTTGCATACCTAGTTCTTTCTTACCCTGACCCAAAGCCTTCAGGTGGTTTCATGGTAGATTCCTCTCAAATCCCATGAAGATAATGTTGTCTTCACATCCAATCTGTTCTAAACCTCAAAATCAAAAGCAGCAGCAACAGATAGAAAAGTAATCAATAGAAAGTTACCTTGGCAACAAGAGAAATATAAATATCACAAAATAATTCCCGCATCCTGGGAAAAACCCTTTTGCTAACCACCAAAAGCTTTGTATTTCTTCCACCTGCCAGTCGCATTTTGCTTCTCTTGAACACTACCATTTCTGCCAATGGTTCCTTCCAGCCGGCAACTCCACCAGATCCCAAGCCTCATTTGTGTAAAGATGTCATGTTCATCACCAATGCCTCTTTCCAGAGTTTTCCATCCTCTGAATCCCGCTTCCTCAACAGTCTGGGATCATCATCAATATCAGACAAAGCAAAAGTTGAATAGAAAGCAGATGGCACTATACCTTTCTGGCTGCCTTCTTCCTCGAGCTGATCTTCTCACAGCCGGAGTTTGTGGCTCTTCATCTTCTGATTCCTCCTCTGCTACAGAGTCTGATTCTTCCTCCTTTAGTTCAAACTCTATCTTCACAGGTTCCTTTGGTTGGACTTCATGTTAATAACATCTTTCACCTCTCTGAACACCACATCTCGACTGTACACAACCTTCCTTGTTACTGGGTTCCAAAGCTTATAGCCCTTTAAACCATCCTTATACCCAATAAAGATGCACTTTTCAGATTTACTATCCAACGTGGTTCGTTTCTCCTTTGGAACATGTACATATGCATCACATCCAAATACCCTCAGATGTGAAAGAGAGGGTTTCTTACCAGTCCATACTTCTTGTGGAGTCTTATCCTCCAACGCTGATGAAGGTGACCTGTTGACCAAGTAACATGCAGTATCCACCGCCTCTGCCCAGAATTCCTGTCCTAACCGGGCACCACTGAGCATGCTTCTTGCCCTTTCCATCAACGTCTTGTTCATTCTTTCTGCGACTCCATTTTGCTGAGGTGTATATGGAGTAGTCTTCTGGCGTGCTATACCACACTTCTTACAGAATTCTTCAAATTCCTTGCTGCAGAATTCTCCACCATTATCTGTCCTTAGCACCTTTATCTTCTTCTCTGTCTGATTTTCCACCAGAG
>APFE031244856.1:0-20083 GCA_000404065.3 Pinus taeda | reverse complement strand
TGAAAAAGGTTATAAAATTTTGACAAGATTTTATTAAAGAAAGATATAGAAATTATTTGTCTGAGAAATAAAGTCAAATCTTATTGTTATAATTAAGTGATTAAAGTGAAATTAATAATATTAATTCAAAGGAAGGTATGGATGTATATGATTTGATCTTCAAGAAATTTGTAACATATGTTTCTAGAGTTTTTTTCCTTAGTTGTCAATGCCTTGCTCTCCAATGGAACCCCATGGGAGAGTGGAGTTCCTTCCTACAAAAACACAATCACTTCCAAAGCCAATCAAGGTTTCTTATGCAAATTCAACATTTCCTCGGCTCACAAACCATAGCCGAAGGTGAACCCATCTAATAAGACCAACAATGAAGCTACAGTCACTACCCATGCTACTCCAATAATGAACAATCCAAAAGATAATGATTCCTTCCTTCCTTAGTCAAAAATCCCCCCTAGAAATCCAATCAGAAAAATTTAGGGGCAAAAATTGAATATATGAGAGAGCATGCGGTAATATGCAAATTTGTAGGTCTTTGGCCTTCGGAAAAAAATCTGCTCAAATGGATCTGGAAGAACTGGGATCTTAAAGATCACCTATTTCAGGGAGGACCAGATTTCATGAATTTGATCGACTTATTCATGAAGCCATGGGTTCAGAGGTTCCAATTCGACAAAGAAGACTTTTCCATGACCTAAATTTGGATTCATCTTTATTCTCTCCCTCATAAGTTTTTGGACCTTGAAATATTAGAAATAATTGGTAATGCCATAGGGAATCTTGTTATGATTGTTGGAAATATTGAGGGGGGTGAATCAATATTTCACTTCAATTAGTCAATTTTCAACTTCATAGAGCATTAATTGTCATTAGGATTAGATCAAAACATAAATTAGCAGCACCATTCAACAATGTACAACATCTAAGATTGTACATAAGATATTTTAAGATGGAAACCTTTCAGGGAGAAAAACCATTGAACACTTCTTAATATAGGTATTTAAATATTTTTAATACAGTTATTTAAACCATCAGTAGGAAGCTCAAATTTCCAATATTTTCCAACTACGGCTGGAAGGACGCTCCAACCCCCTAATTTATTAGCTCCAATTAAAAGGGCGCTGCAACACCCTGTTTTACCAACTCCAATTGGAAGGACGCTCCAACACCCTGTTTAACCATCTCCCACTGGAAGGACGCTCCAACGCCTTGGTTTTATTAGCTGTGAATATAAGGATGCTATGACACCCTGCACAGGCTCCAACCTTCCCTAGCACCACCCTACTACCCTAAAGTGTTCTTAGGCTCCAACCTGAAGGAGACTCCAATCTCTACCATGCACTACCCTTCCACCCTACTCAATAAGCTACCACTTGCCTTGAAGGCTCCAACATTCAATGCACCACAATGGATCATGTTTCACAATTTTCATATTGGATCTACCTGTGCTAAATAAAATGGATAATATCTAAAACAATCGGTTGGCTTTGTTGATCTGTAATGCTGGCCAAAGGTTGTCAACAACAATAATGACTTCCTCTGCTCAAAAGATCAAACCCTAGCAGCATAAAATTTGTCAAGTCCACTGTCACAATCAAATCTTCTTTTGCTCAACATCAATACAAAACCCTAGTTGGGAAACATAATATCACCCAATGCTCTTTGCTCATTAGTCCTAGACAAATCTGTCTTCTCTCTACTCTTCATTGACATTGATCTATCAACAATACTCTCTTCTCATCAAGCTATCAAATCCTAACAATAACATAAACTATGTTTGGACACAATAACACTTCTGGTAGCATTATCATACATCAAAAACAATAACTCTTCTTTCTCAACACATCTCAACAGATTCCTGTCAAACCCTAATTCAATAATAGCATATCAAACATTCATAAATGCAAAACTTCTCTATAATACGATATTTCTCTGTTGGGCACACATATTCAACAACAATTATGCTCAACTAGTATCAAAACCTAGGTACTAGTAATGATGAACATCATATCAAAACCTTAGTCCCAAAGGAGAGAATGATAGAAAGAGGAAAGGAAAACACCATGCTTCCACACATAGACATTGATGAACACCCAAATAAATCTGAAGATGACAAATATTTCTTTTACTTTTATGCTCTAACAGGATCTATTGTTGATGGTGACGGTATGTGGCTAGTAGATAGTGATGCTTCAAGACAAATGACATGATATTGTGGCAATCTCACCAGGATGATGGAAAGAAGATTAGCACAAAGGGTAGAGATTAGAGACAACCACAACCATGCAATAAAAGAGATTGGAAAGACAACAATTGAGTTGGAATCTGCTAATAATGTTCATCTAAGCAATGTGCTATATGTGCCAAGTTTGAGAAAGAATTTAGTCTCTTTTTCTGGTTTAGAAGATAAAGGAGATAGAGTAGCATTTGTTGATGGCAAAGTGATTGTATGCCCCATGGGATCACGTATAGATGTTTTTAGAGTTATTGGAATTCATTAAGGAGGATTGCATAGACTGTTGGGTAAACCAACTCAAGCTTTAGTACATGATGAAATCAATCCATGTGAACTATGGCGTAGGAGGTATGGTCACCTTCATTATAAATCCTTACCTTCTTTGAATCAATTGGTTTTAGGTGTTCCCAAATTGAAGATAGAACATGAAGGTGTATGTAAAGGTTGTCCATTTGGAAAGAATATGAAGAAGTATTTTGCAAGCAATAATAGTAGATCCAAAGAAATATTGGATTTGATTCATTATGATGTATGCGGTCCTCTGTTAGTGATATCACTTGGAGGTCTATTATACTATGCCACATTTATTGATGATTTCTCTCGTAAGACATGTATATATCTCATGAAAACTAAGGATAAAGTCTTCACCAAGTTTCAAAAATTCACGGCTAAAGTAGAGAACTTGTCAGGAAAGAAGATCAATATTCTAAGATTTGACAATGGAGAGAATACACTTCAAAAGAACTTGTTGCCTTCTATAAAGAAGTTGGGTTAATAAGGAGCTGATTGTCCCCTATAATCCTCAACAAAATGGAGTGGCTAAAAGAAAGAACGGGTCCATTAAAGAATTTGTCAAAGCTATGATGCATGATCAATATTTTCCTATGTTCTTATCGAGGGAAGCATTCTTAATAGTTGTATACATTCAAAATAGAAATCCTCATCGGATTCAGGAAGATATGACTCTTGAAGAAGCGTTCACTGGACATAAGCCAAACATTGCGCATTTGAGAATATTTGGCGACCCAATTTACATCCATGTTCCTAAGGATAAGAGAAATATGCTAGAACCTTCAGGAAAGAAAGGAATATTTCTTGGGTACAATGAATCATTGACGACTTATAGAATCTACATTCCAAAATGTTGAGGTTAGCCGAGACGTTACCTTTGATGAGAAGCTTGCATATTGGTAGTTTAAGAAAATTTCTAAGGAGTCCAACGATGAAGAAAAGCATGAGGCTTCTAAGGAAGAAAGTTCAAGTTCTATAGAACATCCTAAATATCCAAAGGGGCCTTGTGAACCTGTAGAACTAGTTGTTGTTGATGAGATTAGGAAGAGACCAAAATGGCTTAGATCTACTTTGGATGAACCAGAAGGACACACAACTCTAGATGGAACATCTAGAGAAAGTAAGATACTTGAATGGTTCTCTAGTTATGTAGCTCTTATGACTAATCTCATTGATGCCTTCCACTTATGAAGGAGAAACTAGCCAACAAGTGTTGAAGGATGCTATGATTGAAGAATATCAATCCATCATGAAGAATGATGTATGGAAGATTGCGTCGAGACCTAAAGGGAAGTCAGTGGTGACTTCCAAATGGATATACAAGATCAAGCATGTTGCAGATGGAAGTATTGACAAATACAAGGTGTGACTTGTGGTTAGAGGGTTCTCTCAGAAAGAGGGAGAAGACTATGATGAGACCTTTGCCCCAGTTGTTAGGTACAACTCTATTAGATTTATTATTTCACTTGTTGCTTCATCGGAATGGAGTTTATACTAATATGGATGTAAAAATTGCTTTCCTCAATGCTATAATTGAGGAAGAGGTGTACATAGAGCAACCCCACAGTTTTGAATTGCATGGGAAGGAGTCTCACATTTGTAGGTTGAAGGACTTGTATGGGCTCAAGCAAGCTCCAAGAGCTTGGTATGCATGAACTGATAACTACTTAACGAGACTTGGATTCTCTAAGAGTGATGCTGATCAAAACCTTTATTTCAAAGTTGCGAAGAATGAACCTGTGACTTTATTGCTATGTGTTGATGATTTATTTCTCACGGGTGCTGAGTCTCTCATTATTCAGTGCAAGAGGCAGTTGACCTCTGAGTTTGACATGAAGGATCTTGGCTTGATGCATTATTATTTGGGATTGGAAGTATGGAAAAAGCCTGGTAAGATTTTTCTTGGTCAAGGAAAATATGTTCTTGGGATCCTCCATATGTTTGGCATGATGGACTGTGAATCCATGGCAACTCCCATGGTGACAAATTTGAAGAACTTGAGAGAATATGAGTCTAATTTGGTAGATCCATCCATGTACCGACAATTGTCTGGCTCGTTGATGTATTTGGTTAATACCAGGCTAGACATTTGCTTTGCAGTGAACACATTGAGCCAATTCCAGGTGGAACTGAGACATCAACATTGAATTGAAGCAAATCACATATTGATATATCTACATATTACTACAAATTATGGTTTAAGATATGTCTCAAATAGCGATGTACAACTGCATGGATATACAGATTTTGACTGGGCAGGGAGTGCAAATGATAGGAAGAGTACTTCAGGAGTATGCTTTAGTTTGGGCTCCATTATGATATCTTGGATGAGAAGGAAACAAAAATATGTCACACTCAAAACTGTAGAAGCAGAGTATATCACATTCAATGAAGCTTGTATTGAAGCAATGTGGCTTCCAAAGTTATAGTTGACTAGGAGCTAGAATTGACCATGATATATATTGTGACAATCAACATTGTGTGAAGCTTTCAAAGAATTATGTGTTCCATGATAGGTCAAAGCACAATGGAATCCAATACCACTACGTCTATGACATGTTGTAGAAGAGAGCAATAAAGCTCGAATAAATCTCCAGTGATGAGCAAACAACTGATATTTTGACAAAGCCTATGTCCAGAGAGAAGTTCATATACTTCAGGGACAAGTTGGGTCTTGTGGAGATTACCCCTCTAGTTGAGAGGGAGTGTTCATACGATAGCATCATGGACAATCATTCTCCCTGTGTCAAACATGTTGACCAATTGGGAAGAATGTTAGAGTAGAGGACAATCATTCTCCCAGTGTCAAAGATGTTGACCAGTTGGGAAGAATAGTCCGAGAAGCCTTGGACACTCAGTTCAGTGTGTGGCTTTTAGTATCAAGCTCAGTCTATCCAGTTTGGATGAGGAGCTCATTTAGCAATAGGCCCAATTTCTCATGTAGAGCATGGCCTTTGGAGTTTCACCATGAGTCAAAGAGATTGACTAGGATGGTGAACCAAGACTAGTTTAAGTCAGGAGTACTGACACATTGGTACAAATCAAAGTTGCGATGACTAGATGATGCTAAATGTTTTCCATGTGTCAGGAGTATCAACTAGGATTATGGGTCAGTGGTCGACCAATTGCGGAAACGAGTTGATGTTGATGTCAGAGATGCTGACTAGATGATGTTGATGGTTTACCTTATGTCAGAGATGTTGGTAAGGTTGATGATGATTTGTTATAACCTTTTCATAGAGAATTTTTTCGACTTGAGAACATCTAAGACAATCATTATGAATAACTCCCTAGTTAAGAGGGAGTGTTGAATTTTGTAACTATTGTCAGCCTTCATGATGTATATTTTAGCCCTTGATGTATTTATATTGATTATTCTAAAGCATGTTCTTCATGCTAGAGTCAAATGAAAATTTTATTTTTGAGTCATGTCCATTTGGACTTTTTAAAAGAAGAAAATTTGAATTTTTCAAAATTGAATTTTTGGCTCCAAAATTAGTTAATTCAGCTTGCTTCCAAGTCAAATCGGCCCATGTATAAGACACCCATTAGACCTAGAAAAACACTATATAAAGACAGTTCTACCTCCTCCACAAGGCAACAATTTGATCTCTCTCAAACAAGAATCTTTTGGGCATCCAAGCGAAGGACAAGAAAGACAAGGAGGATGAATTCATCTCTTTCTCTCTCCATTTAGCTCGCATATGCAAAACTCTTCTCTTTCTTCGATTCACATCTTTTTCTGGGTAGTTACAGTTGTAGGGCCAAAATTTTATGGTCAGATTACAGGGCCAAAATTCTAGATTTCTGGGCATTTACTATTGAGAAATCTAAGGAAGTTAAGGCTGATTTAATTTGATGTCTCCTTAACTTTGATTGTTGCTTGTGATATTCTTATTAGGTTCTTCTTCTTCCTGTTATTATTATATTCTTGATCATCAAACAACTACCAAAAGATGAAGATCATTAAAGACAAATGGACACCAGATGTCGGCACTCAACTAGGGAAAAACCACTATGAAGGAGAAAACCCAGTCAAACTCTTCTACTAGAAAATTCAAATCAAATTGATACAATCTTGACCTAAGACAAAGACCTTACCTCCATCCATCAAGTTAGCCCTCATGAATTTACTTTCAAGATAATGCAGAATCAAATATGCCTTTTGTCCATCAAATCATCCATCAAACTAATCAATTAGGGCTCCAGTTCTTCTGCGATTTGATTTGTAATCATAATCTTGTACCTTTATCTTATAGAGATTCAATCCCTTCACACGTGTGGTGTAAAAGACATATATTAGGATTATTTTTTCTTCGCTTGGTTTCCCTTCTCTTTTTGGTTTTGAAATAGGCTCTTTTATGATATTCACACTTCATCTTTTCTTCTTCAGTTACAGATCCAAGTGATGCCAAATAGGTCGAGTTCATTTGCTATATATAGTGGTTGGAGTCTGTACTTTAAGGTCGACATGATAAGGCTCTTGGAATTGACTTGATGGAGGAGGTTTTACATGACTAATAATAAATCTTTCTTGATTTAAAAAACCCAATAAGGGCTTATAAAATGACAAGGACTCAGCCCTAGAAGCCTATAATGGAGGTTTTGACCTAGAAATGAATGCAACATGAAACCCATGCTTATGTATATATGACTCAAATATAATTATGAAGACCCACACTAGTTACATTTTTCAACATTTACTAGGAGGCTGAAATTCGGCATAGTGTAGATCGGAAGGAAAAGTTGATGATCTTATTGGAGGCATGAATTAAAGGGTGTTGACTGGGTTTGACCATAGATTTGTTGAAGGTCAATTTGACCTAGTTGTTGACTAGAGGTCTAAGTGTGTCTCTTGTTGAAAAGAAAATTTTCTATATTAAAAAGATTGTTGGGTTTTTCTCTTTGGTGGGTTTTCCTAGAGTAAATCTTGTGCTCTCTTTGTGGATTGTGATCTCTACTATTCTACTGATTTTATATGGTTAAATTTATTATGAAGTATAGTTGCTTAATGATATGCTGGAAAAATTAAAAGATGATCAACATCATTGGAAGTAATTATTAGTTTTCAGAAATATTGTGCTTGTATCTATAACACTTGAAAAATCAACAAATGTTTCTTATGATTATGAATTAAATTTGTCTACTAACTTTGAATCAACTTCTTTAAAGGAGTCGCTTCTTAGGATGAATTGGGAGAAGCAATGCATAAGGAGTATGATGCTCTCATAAAGAATGAAACATGGAATCTAGTGGACCTTCCATTTGGAACCAAACCAATTGGTTGCAAGTGGGTCTTCAAGAACAAGTATAAATCAGATGACTCACTTGACAAACACAAAGCAAGGCTTATGGCAAAAAGATTTGCACATACAAAAGGTGTGGATTATGAAGAGACCTTTTCCCCCACAACAAAATGACCACCATTTGGACTCTCTTTGTCTTTGCTAGCTCATAATGGATGGAAAGTCCATCAAATGGATGTAAAAACAATTTTCTTGAATGGAGATTTAAAAGAAAATGTTTTTATATCTCAACCATAAGGATTTGTTGTGAATTGACAAGAACAAAATGTATGAAAAGCCATCAAATCCGTGTATGGCCTAAAACAAGCACCGTGACCCTGGTATGAAAATTTAACTGAGCATCTTCTAAAATTAAATTTCAAACATTTTAATTTTCATGTGCAAACTTATTTGTCAAAAAAGATGGCAAAATTGTTATCTATCTTATGGTATATGTAGATGATCTGTTGATAACAGGGAAAATGAAAAGTAAATTTCATCCATAAATAAAGAATTGAAGAGGTTAATTTTTGCACTGCTTTATGCTATATCAATTACTTTAGCCCAATTCAATTCTTCAATTAGTAATATTTTCAACAATAATTAATTATTCCAATCATCAACAATAATTGAAGATAGAACAATAAATAGAATGACAATAGGTGACAATCAAAACATCAACAAGAGACACTGATTTCGTCAAAGACTAGGGAAAAACCCCACAAGGGGGAAAACCCTTTGAATTTCTTCTTCTATTAGATTGTCTTCAAATGTTCAACATAAAGTACAATAAGCCCGAATCCAAAATCAAAATTAAAGTTTGACTTATCAACAAATCAACTATCCAAGATCCAAATGCTAATGAAAAAAGTCAAATTTGCCTAACTATCATAATTTGCAATTCTAGTCAATGAGCCCTAACCAATCCACAAATCTGCAATCAAAGTGCTCCAATCAAACTTGGTCAAAGGTCAAAGAGTGCGACCTCAAATGCTGGTCAAACAGAGCCCAAAACAATCCAAAAATATCTAGTCAAACTTGGCCATAAGAGAAAAATTCTGTGATCAAGTCTGTAATTTTCCTTGTGGTCAATCCAAGTCAAACTCTTTCAAATGCCTTGGTTTTTGTGCCAAAAGATGCGGCCTTCCCAAACAAAAATTCTCCCAAAAGGTTGAACCAAAAATCAACCCAGAAAGTAAAAGTCAACGCTGGATAAAGTTGCACTAGACTTCAGATTTCAACCACCTGTAATTTCGTCCTCCTTCTCCTTCACAGGTGTGAGAGAAACCCTGCATTTTTCAGATGTATCAAACCCAAGAAGAGATGATGAGATATGTAATGATGATGTCTCAAATGAGGCTCCTTGACTTGTATTTATAGGCGTTGGAGGAGGGGCAATTTGTCCTCTAGGTTGACTTGATCAAATGTGACATTGTGGGTTTCACTTCAAAAATACACTTTCCCTTATCCGAATTTAGTGCTTCAAAGGATAATTTTGGTCCTCTCGAAAAGAGGAATCTAGTCGAATGGTTTGAATTTGTTAATGAGCTGCCAAATTAACAGAGGAAAGGATTTGAAATGATATATTTGAGACACCATTACTATTTGGGTATTGAAGTGACCCAACATCTAAGGTATGTATTCCTCTCGAAGCACATTGGAGGATTGTTGAACAAGTTTGGCATGACTAAATGCAATCCTTTGTCAACTCCAATGGAGAAAAATTTGAAGCTCACATCTAAAGAAGGAAATGAATTTGAGGATGAAACTAAGTATAAACAACTTGTTTGAAGTCTTATTTACCTCACTATTACTAGACCATATATTTCATTTATCGTTGGAATCATTTCCAGGTTTATGCAAAAGCCTTGTGAGGGACATTGGTTGTTGCAAAAAGAGTTATAAAGTACTTAATAGGAATTCAAAACTTTCAACTCAAGTATTCATGGGTGGATGACTTCAACTTGATTGGATATTTCGATTTAGACCTTGATGGAGATAAAGAAAATGGAGTGTCTACTTCAAGCTATGTTATGAGGCTTGGATCAGGAGTTGTCTCACACAAATAGTAAGTTCCAATAGATTCTAAAACAGATTTGTAGGAGAAACAAGTGAACTCTACTCCTCTTCTGATTGACAATACTTCTGCATTTAAATTGGCCAAGAATCCTGAATTCCATGATCAAACCAAACATATTAACGCAGTATCATTTGATTCGACATCATGTAAAGACCAAGACTATTCACTTACAACACAAGTGATCAAATTGTAGACATTTTCACCGAAGTACTTGGGAGAATTTTTTTTGAAAGATTAGAATGATGCTTGGACTCACAAACCCCTCTTTAGATTAAAGTGGGGGAATGTTAGACACCTAATCCTTAGGGATTGACGAAAATATATAAATATGTAAATAGAGTTAAAATAGTTAGAAAAACCTTGGAATTTGAATCTAAATAGTCACCACTCAGATGTATAAAATAATGTTCACATTAATGGAAATATACAATAGGGAGTTACCTTCTTAATTTGACATTCTGCTTGACTTTGAAAATATTCCATGTCGTATCTTTACTTTGAAAATGAAACATCTCAAAAAGAGGTGACATGTAATGAATATAGATTTGACTACGTTAAGGCTAAGGTTGTATGTATTAGTTAAAAAATGGCTCTTAGTACATAATAAATGTTCCTGATTGCTTATCATTCATTTTGTAACATTTTTCATATAATTTTATAAGTTTCTAATATATTTGCATTAAAAATAAAAAATAAATTCATTAATATGAAAATGAAAAATACAACAATAATAATAGACTATTCATTATTATTAATCTCAATATTTGAAGCATCCAAAATATTTCACACTACTTTTTTCTTTTCTCTCTTTTTATTTTTATTTTTTGGAAAAATGCATATAAGAGAAACCTCAAGCACTTTCCCTCATTTCAATGATGGCACCCACTTTTGAAGTGCCAAAAAATATCACATTTATTTATATTTTTTCTCTTGAAAAAATAATACATATCAAAGAAATCTCAAGCACTTTCCTTCATTTCAATGATGGGACCCACTGTAAACCCTCAATATTTTAAACAACCAAAAAAAATTCATATCCATTTCATTTATAATCTCTTTCCAAATTTCTTTCCTTACAAACCAGGGAAACCTCAAGCACTTTCCTTCATTTCAATGATGGGACCCACTATAAATCCTCAGTATTTTAAACACCCAAAAAAATTCATATCCATTTCATTTTTAATCTCTTTCCAACTTTTTATTCCTTGGAAATGCATCCTCCAGAAATCCCCCTAGGACTTTTCTTCATTTCAAAGATGGCACCCAGTGTAAAACCCTGTGTGGCACGGGTTTGTGAACCCAGGGGTTGGGTTAACAACATCGTTCCGGGTGCTGGAATGGGTACCTCTCAAAAGAACCTGAAAGAGCCTGGTACTTCCCATAAATTTGGGTTGGGTTCTTTTGAGTAAACAGGGCGCTGAACCACAAAATGGGTGTGTGAGGGGTTCTTGACGGTGTTTTTCCCTTGTCTAGATATCCTTTTCTTCTCACATTCCACGTAATAGCTTGTTGTTGGGTTGAATAAGTTCATGGAAGTTCAAAATTCTAGTATCAAACAAATGATAGAGAAATGATTTGGGTATTAGATATCCATATGATATATCATATGGAAGATATTCTCCTCCTGCCCAAGAATAGCTTACAAATATGTTAAAATTGACAACTAGGGCCAAACTCCACATGGGTCATCTTATTTATGACAACTGATATTTTTCTTGGATTCCTCTTTCGGAGAGGTGTAGGATTGAACTAAAGATCATCTGATTCTAACATGTACAAATGAAGTTATGAATTTATTTTGATTATGGTCAAATTGTCAAGGTCGACCAACAAACTTATGTAGGCTCAGAAGCCCAATAGTCATGTCTATTCATCCTCAACGCTGCATATAAATAGAAGGTGACTTAGCCTCATTTGGACACACTCGTCTTCACGCTTCTCTCTCTCTCTCTCTCCTCATTGATTGGGTACGGATTTTTGGGCCTCTCTCTCCACATGTCTGAAATTTCAGGGGAGTGAAATTTCAGGAGGCCGAAATTTCAAGAGGCCAAAATTTCAGGAGAGCGAAATTTCAAGAGGCCGAAATTTTAGGAGACCGAATTTCTGAATAGTTTGACCAAGCATTGACCTCCTTTGACTGCGTTTTGTGAGGGTTATCTCTGTTTGGGCAAGCTGCATTTCTGGGCACAAAAATCGAGGCTAAATGTTGATTGTTGACCAACTTTGATTGCAACTAGGGCTGACTGCAGGTGGATTGTTTGACCAAACTTTCACTGGGCTGAATTTGACTGTTTTGAGGGCTGCTTTATCTTACTGTTTGGAGGCCGAAGTTGATTGAAGTTGACCGATTTGCTGAGGGTCAAATCCGCCCTGTTGACCAGCATTGACTTCTCTGGTTATGACTCTTTTGCTGTTGTTATAAATGATCAAATTTGTAAATTGTACTCTCTCTCTATGTTGAACTATTGAAGACTAAAAGAAGATTTGATTAAGGGTTTCCCCACATTGGGGTTTGTCCCTAGCTGGTGGCACATCTTGTGTCCTCTTGTCTTGGCTTGTCTTCTATTGTTTATGTTTATGTTCTATCTGCATTTTACTATAATGTTGATGTGATTGCTAATCTGAATATTGATATTGGGCCAATAAAGAAATTGAAGTAAAATTGCTCTAAAGCATAGAACATACCATTGTTGCCTTAAATTAGCATGGTATCAGAGCTGAGGTGAAGACAAAGCCCAAGCAAGAGTGAAAGAGTAATCACCAAAGACAGTTGGACAAGAACAAAAGGTTCAATGGGTTCCTCATCCTACTTCCCGGCTGAAGAGAAACTCCATGATAAATCTGACTATCATAGATGGAAGATGTCTCTTGATTTGACCTTGGAAGAAAAAGAAGTGATGGATTATGTGTAGGGTAAAATCCCTAAACCTCCTTCAAATGCACCACCTGCTGCGAAGACAAGGTACAATGGGGCTGAAGTCAAAGCAAAGAAAATTATCAAGGATTCCATTGACAAGCATCTGGTGGCCTACGTCTCTGAATTGAAGACCTCCAAGGAGATCTACGACAAGTTGGTTGGCATGTTCAAGGTTAGTAATGCTAATCAAATTCTATTTCTCAAGAATAAGTTAAAGGATATTAAGAAGGGCAAGGACGAGGATATTCAATCCTATTTCTTGAGGATTAATGAGATCAAGAATGATCTACCCTCGATTGGAGAAGTCATTCCTGACAGGGAACTTACTCTCACCACCCTTAGAGGACTCCCACCTGAGTGGTATGTATCTAGAACCACCGTCCTCAACAATGATCAAATTCCAGGGTTTGAAGAATTGATGTCGAGATGCATTCAAGAAGAAACAAGAATGGTGGAGCAACAAATGCCTTCTAATAGAAGCAACCCCACTCCATTTTCCGCTCATGCCAAAAAGAGAAATAATGCAGGGTCTAAAGATCATTTCCATGGAAAGCCTGGATCTAAGGGATGAAGGAAGGGCAGGTGCTTTGTTTGCAATAAGTTTGGACACTATGCAAGGGAGTGTCCAAATAAAAGGGACGCATCACATGATGATGATCACAATCATTCCAGGGGCAACTTCAACAACAACGATCAAAGGAATGGCAAGTCCAATAGCAAAGGAAAAAGGAATACGGGACATCAAGAAAATGGTCGACCCTCCAAGAAATCAAGGAACTCCAGGCATGAAGAATCAAATGTTGTTAACAATAAGAAAAAAAGTATTATCTTATATTGGCCCTCTCCGCTGCCTCTCCTCCAGACACTTTGGGAAATTAGCTTATTGATACTAGTGCCTCAAGGCACTTCACCGGATATTAGGAAGCCCTCTCTAATCTGATAGAAAAGGAGACAAATGTGGAGATCATCCTTGGCAATGATGCCACCTATCCCATGAAGGGTAAGGAATATTACCCTTCAATTGAATCAAGGTAACACTATTCATTTGCAAGAAGTACTATATGTACCTAATCTCAAGAAGAACCTGGTGTCCATTTCAACCATGGAGGACAAAGGATTCAAGGCAGCATTTATCGATGGAAAGGTATGCCCGAGTTCAAAGTAGAGAATGAAGGTGTATGCCTGGCATGTGTCAAAGGAAAACTTACAAGGGGACCATTCCCCTCAAGTAATAGCAAGACCACAAATATATTGCAATTGATCCACTCTGACATATTTGGTATGATGCTCGTAAACTCTTTGGGAGGATACTTATATTATCTCACCTTTACGAATGATTATTCTCACAAGACCTGGATCTACTTCTTGAAGAAGAAGGATGAAGTGTTCACCTGGTTCTGACACTTCAAAGCCTTGATCGAAAATCAATCTAAGAAGAAAATCAAGATATTGAGCACTGATAATGGGACCGAGTACGAATCTAATGAATTCCAAGATTATTGTAGAGAAGCTGACATTAAGAGGGAGACTACAACGTCATACACTCCTAAGCATAATGGTGTGCCTGAAAGGAAGAATCACTCTATTGTAGAAGCAGTTCATGCCATGCTTCGTGATCAAGGCCTTTCGAAGTTCCTATGGGTTGACGCTGCAAATACCGTCATGTATGTTCAAAACCGATGCCCTCATCAAGCATTGGACTCCAAGGCTCCCGAAGAAATGTTCCTTGGTAAGAAACCCGATGTCTCTCATTTTAGAATTTTTGAAAGTCCTATATATTTTCATGTGCCAAAAGAGAAAAGAAGCAACTTGGGTGCATTTGGGAAGATAGGAATCTTTGTGGGCTATAGTGAATATTCTAAGAGATATATAATTTATGTAGTTGGTCAAAAGGAAGTTGAGATAAGTCATGATGTCACCTTCGACAAAGATATGGCCCTACGGAAGATCAACAACCTTCCTATCCTAAGGAAGGACAAAGAAGTTGACACCAGAAATCAGGGTGCAAAAGAAGATGAAACGATGCCTGATGTTGATGAACCTATGGATCCCATTGATCCTCCTCCTCATGAGCCCTCCTCCTCCAAAAGGAGACCCTCATGGCTTAGGAAGTCTCTCGAAGATGCTGAGGGACACATTGCACCAAGGGGGACTTTCCGTGAAAGCAAGAAGCTGAAGAGGTATCAAGGATATTTGACCGCCATGAGCACTATCATTCAAAATAAGCCTTCATCATTCGAAGAAGTTGTGAAGCATCAAGTATGGAAGGATGCTATGAATGAAGAATACGAGTCAATTATGAAGAATGATGTCTGGGATGTGGTCTCTAGACCCTAGGACAAACCGGTTGTCACCTCTAAGTGACTCTACAAAATCAAGCATGGAGCTGATGGAAGTGCAGACCCTCTCATTTACAAATGTAAGAGGGAGTTGACTTCTGAATTTGAGATGAAGGACCTAGGACCGATGCACTATTTCCTAAGGTTGGAGATCTGGCAAAAGCCATGTGAAATTTTTCTCTCTCAAGGAAAATATGTCATGAAGATATTGGAAATATTTGGGATGGTGCACTACAAGCCTGGGACTACTTCAATGGAACTTAACTTTAAGAAGTTATGTGGTAGTGCTACTAGACTTGAATTCGGAAATGCTTCCAAGTATCATCAACTCATAGGAGCACTAATGTTCTTGGTGAACTCCCGTCCGAACATATGTTTTGCAGTTAACACATTGAGCCAATATATGGTCGAGCCTCATCATATACATTGGATTGGTGCCAAGAATCTTCTGAGATATCTTTGGTGCACAATCACTCATGGACTGAGATACACTGCTGGAGATGTGAGGCTGCATGGTTATTCTGACGCTGATTGGGCCGACAGTGTGGTGGATCGCAAGAGCACTTCTAGATGTTGTTTTTCTTTGGGCTTTGCTTCGATATCCTGGATGAACATGAAGCAAAAATCGGTTGCCTTGAGCACCGCCGAGGCCCAATACATAGCTGCAAGTATGGCCTCCTGTGAAGCTGTCTGGTTGAGGAAGCTCTTCAGTAAGCTATTTGGACATGTGCTGGATACCATCATAATCCTCTGCGACAACCAGAGTGGGATCCGATTATCAGAGAATCATGTGTTTCATGATCGCTCCAAGCATATAGATATCAGGGATATGGTACAACGACGAGCAATAAGGCTCCATCACATTGGGACTGATGAGCTGGTTGTCAATATTCTGACAAAACCCCTAGGGAAGGTCAAGTTCTTGGCCTTCCAAGAAAGACTTAGAGTCATGGAGAAACCCTCTTATGAGGATCCTATATGAGATGGACATTGAGCTCTGGGAGCTCCGGGGGGCTTGGGTTACTTCTTGGAGCGATGAGCAACCATAGGGTGAGTGGTTCAACCTTCCCCTAGTGCTTTGTTGTGTACAAGGTGAGTGGTTCAGCCTTCCCCTGCAATACCCCTTGGCGACATGTAGGCAGGATGAGTGGTTCATCCTTCTCCTGCTAAGACATCCTACCCGTGCAGTCTAGGACTCATGGAAAGTACCTCTCATCTAGCCAATGAGTAGGGAAATGAGGATAGGGACCATAGTACTATCGATGGACGCATCGTGTACTATTGTACTCCCTATGCTAGGATTACCGATATTGATTTGAAATCAATTGGAACTGACTTCAGGTCAGTAAGAGTGGTATGAGACACTCTCTTTTGATTGGAACTGACTTTGGGTTAGTAGGAGTGGTATGACACACTTTCCTTTGATTGGGACTGACATCGGGTCAATAGAGAATGGTATGATACATTCTCGATCACTTCTTCTTCTTCATAGTTCAGCAGAGCAGAGCAGTACATTGATGGCAGAGATAGTATAGATTGACAAATGGATTAGCAGATGGAGTTCTCCATACTTGAGAGGGAGTGTTAAAATTGGCAACTAGGGCCAAACTCTACATGGATCATCTTATTTATGACCACTGATATTTTTCTTGGATTCCTCTCTCTAAGAGGTGTAGGTTTGATCTAAAGATCATCTAATTATACATGTACAAATGAAGTTATGAATTTATTTTGATTATGCTCAAATTGTCAAGGTCGGCCAACACACTTATGTAGGCTCAGAAGCCCAACAATCACGTCTATTCATCCTCAACGTTGCATATAAATATAAGGTGACTTAGCCTCATTTGGACACACTCATCTCCTGATTGATTGGGTTCGGATTTCTGGGCCTCTCTGTCTCCACACCTCCGAAATTTCAGGAGGCCAAAATTTCAGGAGCAAATTTTCAAAAGGCCGAAATTTTAGGAGATTGAATTTCTGGACAGTGTGACCAAGCATTGACCAGCATGCGCTGACCTCCTTTGACTATGTTTTTGTGAGGGCTATCTCTGTTTGGGCAAGCCGCATTTATGGGTACGAAAATCGAGGCTAAATGTTGACTATTGGCCAGTGTTGACTGCATCTAGCGCTGACCGCAAGTGGGCTATTTGACCAGACTTTGACTGGGTTGAATTTGACTGTTTTATCTTCTGGTTTGGAGGCCGAAGTTGACCAATTTGTTGAGGGTCGAATCTGCCTTGTTGACCAACATTGACTTTTCTAGTTAGGGCTCTTTTGTTGTTGTTATAGTTAATCAAATTTGTAAATTGTACTATCTCTCTCTGCTGAACTGTTGAAGACTAAAAGAAAATTTGATCAAATGTTTTCCCATATTGGGGTTTGTCCCTCGCTGGTGGCACATCTTGTGTCCTCTTGTCTTGGCTTGTCTTCTACTGTTTATGTTTATGTTCTATCTGCATTTTACTATCATGTTGATACTGAGCTAATAAAGAAATTGAAGTAAAATTGCTCTAAAGCATAGAACATACCATTGTTGCCTTAAATTAACAAAATAACTTAATAATTTTAATGCATTCTTAATTAACCAATTCACTATAATGACATTTTTATAGTTAAAGTTGGGTTTTGAAGTTTGTCAGGGTAATGCAGCCAGATCGTTATATTGTACTTTTATCTGAATATGGTAGAATCATACTGGAAGGGCTATTATGTTATTTTCAGTGCAAACCCTATTCTCAGCCTTCTCAACCTTCATAGTTTACTACGATGTAGTTAGTAGGTCCACTAAATATATAAGCTAAAGTGTTGCTCATGAAAGGATTGGTAGAAGGATGGCATTCTGTTATCTGGAAACATTCTCTGGGGGACTGATAATAATGAATTTCTTGAAGGTCAACTTCATATATAGGTATTGTTTGACTGATAGGAATCAAATCATCTTTTCTAGCATGAATATGTCATCCCTGTCATTAACTTTATTGTAGACCTTAACATTGTGTTTCAACTTAATAACAAAGTGTATATGTATTTTAAAAGGATTTTAGTCTGCTAGCCAGTGTCATGGATGAGTATCAGATTGTTAGGTTTCAATTTAACAATTTGTTAACATGTAAGTTGCGAAGATATATATATATATAATATAATATATATAATATATATATATACCCCGACGAACCCACATCCCTGTTACAAAAATGACGGCAACCAGTCCCGCACCTATCCCCATACCTGCCCCCAAACCCACCTTTCCTGGCAACATAGGTAAAACCACAATATTGAGCATCCAGAAATTTTAATCAGCTAGTTTGTTGGTCTATGACTCAAAATTTAGGCCAAAAACTAGAGACTACGGCAGGGATGTCAGCTAAAATCAACAGGCTAAACCTACAAACTAGACAAGTCCAATGCAGAAACAAGTGAGAACCTCTGGGCGAAACTGAAAAAGCCTTGACAAGCAACATTTAATGGCCAAAACCAGAACCCAATCGATGCACCAAATACACTGGAACATGATGATAGTCGTTTCATCTAAGGATGCACATTAGAGCTGCAAAAACTCACTACACTGCCAACTTAAAAGCCGAAAAAAAAAATACTGAAATGAAGAGAAACCTGCTAGAGCAAATGAACAGAAAGCCATGAATTTAGCCCCTGCAGCAAAACAAGATGAAGAGTATGAATTCAGCAAGCAAATTTAGGAACACAGAAAGACCTGGCTGCTGCAACCATGATTGCTACCATTGCAAAGAAAAATCCACATGAGTCTGTGTCTTCACCAGAGCAAGACAGCCAGGTTGTAGTTGCAGCAGCCAGGTCTTTCTGTGTGCCTACATTTGCTTTTTGAAGTTATACTCCACTGCACTGCGAACATAGAAGTTAGAAGCCACAAACAAATGCCAAAATGAAGAGAAACCTGTTGGAGGTAATGCACAGAAAACCATGGGTTTAGCTGCTGCAGCAAAATGAAATGAGGAGTGTAACTTCAAAAAGCAAATTTAGGCACACAGAAAGACCTGGCTGCTGCAACCATGATTATTACCATTGCAAAGAAAAATCCTCCTGAGTCTGTGTCTTCACCAAAATAAGACAATATGCAAACACTGAAAACTACAATCTCCCTGAAACAATCATGAAAATAGAAAATGCTTCAGGTTCTCCAGAAAGATCAACCACCACCCACCATTTTCACCTTGTTGAATGAAATCCCTGCTCGGTGAACCCTCAGCCAATTAAAGATTACCAAACAGAAGAGTTGTCCCAATAATACAATGTTAATATACCATTGTTGTAGTTTTAATGGATCAGTGTTGCAACGTGTAATTAAAATTATTTTTAAGTCCACTTAGAATACTATTTTAAGATTACTTCTGTTGCTCAGCCTGGAAATACTTTGAAAACGGTAGAGAATGTCATATTATATTGTCGAAGTCAACTAGTTTGCTAAAGAAACATGGTTGCAGCAACCAGGTCTTTTTGTTTGTCTAAAGTTGCTTTTTGAAGTTACCAATCAGAAGAGTCGTCCCAATAATACAATGTTAATATACCACTTTTGTAGTTTTAGTGGATCAGTGTTGCAACGTGTAATTAAAATTATTTTTAATTCCACTTAGAATACTATTTTAAGATTTATTATCTGTTGCTCAGCCTGGAAATACTTTGAAAACGGTACAGAAAGTCATATTATACTGTTGAAGTCAATTAGTTTGCTAAAGAAACATGGTTGCAGCAACCAGGTCTTTTTGTTTGTCTATATTTGCTTTTTGAAGTCATACTCCACTGCACTGCCAACTTAGAAGTTAAAAGCCACAAACAAAACACCCAAATGAAGAGAAACCTGCTGGATGTAATGAACAGAAACCATGGGTTTAGGCCCTACAGCAAAACAAGATGAGTATAACTTCAAAAAGCAAATTCAGGCACACAGAAAGACCTGCC
>APFE031244855.1:0-12654 GCA_000404065.3 Pinus taeda | reverse complement strand
TTTCTCCTAGAAGTTGAGCAACCTCTTGCATGTGTAGCTGAGTTGATAGGTTCCCTCCGGGACCAAGCAAAACAAACTTGCATGCATGGGCCGCTTCTCCCAAGGCATCATCCAAAGGTATCCCTTGTTTCAGGGATCTATTTTTGGTAGTTGGAGGTTACATGAAAGGATCATTTCAGAAACCTCCCACCAAGTGTCGCTTTCCCTAGATTTGTGGCATGCACATCACAACCTTGATGTTATCAAAACTCATCAACCGGACGTTGCAGAGTTCATTCCTCACATCCACCTTGCAGCTCTGACATCCCACATCACATCTAAGTGGTGTTGGCACATTCAACTCAACTGTTTTGGGGTAATCCCACTTCCCATGTCTTGTGTTGCATTTCTGGCGCTTTTTGTGTTTCGCTTCGTATGAATGATATCTGCTTGATTTTAGTGAGTGATTTCTTTCATTTTGATGCATATTAGCTTGTACTAGCACCATTTCAATTTTCATTGCTATCTCATTGCTTTCGCATGCATGAAACTGTTTTTCATGAACAGTCATTGATTCGATGGTTCGCCTCACCCACATGCATGTTGCTCCATTTTCTAAATCTATCATTCACCATTTGCATTCATGATCATTCAATTATGCTTACACTCAGTATCACCATGCATGCGCACTCACATTCATGTTCAGTTGCCCATCGGCGAGTCTGGGAAACCTCAACCCAGACTCTGCCTTCACTAAGATAGCATTGCGCAATCCAGGGAAGGAAGGCTCTATCTCTCTCTCCAGAAATGTGCATTTCTGCCGAGGCACTATCCCCCAGGACTGTTTTATGCATTTCTGAGGGAAAATGACTGATGGCCCAGAAAATTGCGCAATGTGGTCTTTAAGCCTGCAGCCATTGCTAGCTAGGATTATGTATTGCACAATTCACACAATCAACAGCTAGACTTGAATGTGCATTGAGTGGTTCCAATAGTCAATTAGTCTCCCAACAGCCTAGACTGCACCTTGTCCAGTCTTGGCAGTCAGTCTCTCGACCTCCCAGCCGACATTGCGGAACCTTCATGATCAGTCACACAGGTATGTTGCAAGTCAATTCTCAAGTTCATTTTGGTTTTTGACTGACATATTGCTTACCATGAGTGTTTTCATGTCTCTAGGTATTGTAGGTGTTCATCTGCCTCTCAGCAATACAGGTACAATGGTTTCTAGGACAGCAGAGACGAAGACACTATTCATATCACACTTGGGTATGCAGTCGATCAAGTGTCTATGAAATTGCCTACCCACAGAGACACCAAGTTGTTCGTAGACAAGGACATCAAGATATAACAACAACAACATCACAAAGAGCAACATCATGAATGACAACTAAAGGAAGCATACCGAATGCAACGAATGAAAGAGGAAGGTTGTTGACAACATAGAGGTGGAACAAATTTGTGAGCTCAAGTAGATACACTAATGATGAAAGCAACTTTGGAGACTTAGGCTATGAGGTGACAACGCAACATGAAGATCGCACGAAGACATAGAATGGAACAAAGAAGGACTTGCATGTGTTGAAGCTACAAATCAAGGAAGAACATGAAGCTGCATAGACAAACGAATGAGTTGCAGCAGTAACAGGAACATCAGGGGGCGCAACATGTACTCACTGATGAAACTGTGCCCGTACAAGCTATATATCTATCCCAATAGCTGGCACGAAGCAGACATGGTGAGTAGAGTTGTTGATCGCATGCAAGGGATTCATAAGCATGTATGTCATTGTGCACATGCATTCGATCCAACCCATTCAATACACTCACCAAGGCAAAGACAAGAAGCAAGTCCCACTAGAGCTAAACATGTAGTTGACAGTTGATGTGCATGACCACCAACACACACTGGAAGATCAACATAGACACTATGCATCAATGTGTTACCAGTTCATCTACACCCAAAGATCATGCACATGCTAGTAGGCAAGTCAGATGGAGGAACCATACCAATGCACCCAGATGTAACGAAGGCAAGAGTTCGCTTCAGCAAGAGGTCACAATGGAGTGCATGCACACCATCATGGACGACCAAGCTTGGCATCAGCTCACCTCCTTCACCATCACAAGCATGTCAAAGAGTTGGTCTCATCACAACGTACCAATTGTCAGTGATGTCTTGCTTGGCTTGCTCAATCCATGTTGTCTCACATGAGTATATGTGCATTGTAATGTATTTCTTTTCAAGTGTAAGTCATGTATCGATAGTTGGATGTAACAATCATAGAGTATATGAAGAGTCATGAGGGTATTTGAACTGTCACAAAGGGGAATGTCAAGGGTCACCCCTCCCTTTGCTATAAATAGTCCCTCGTAACTCATTATAGAGGTTTTTGGTAAGCCAAGCTTCCGATAAGCCTATCTTGGAGAGAGCTTGGACACTATTGTAATGTGCCTTGGCTTATCCACTGCACGGAGCTAGTACATCTCTTTGGAGGAGCAGATAGATGTGGATGTAACGTTCCACTATTGGAGCTAGTGGTTGGACATGGATGTATTGTCTGATTGGAACTTACACTTCTTTATATAATAAGATCCAACACGTTTCATGCATATGTTGTATTTTATTCTAGTTATCTTGTTTACTCTAAATTGCATATGTATTTGCTTTCTTACGCATGCATGTATGGGCTATTTTGTATGAGTATGTAAGAATCTTTCTGAAATCTATTGTTGGTTTAACCATCACTTTGGATTTCTATCTAACTTACTTTCCAAATTGTGATGTATCTTTAATCATGTGTTCCCTTCCCATCCAATTACTATTACAGGTTGCCAAGGGGCGCACTCATCCCAACCCACATTGTTAGAACCTCTCATGCACCTTCCTTGACTCACTGTAGTTGTCACACCCTTGCTACCAACAAAGTTATCTTACTTGCTTCTGTGCGAAATCATGGTCAAGGCATTACCATACGACCCACTACTGGGACTCCTACACCAAATGGTCTGAGGTCTAATTGGGACTTCTTACTGGGGAGATCCCCTTGACATGTTGGTGAGTCCAACACTGTCAACATATCTGTAACTACATTTTATTTTCCTGTCTTATCAATGATAATTAAATAAAACTGTTGTATTAATAGCAACCATCTAATGATTCTATCATTCACATCAAGCTTATCCATCAAATATTGAATAGTTTCATGGTTAGCATAAATAAAAAATATATATCCAGTGATGTAGTGTTTGAATTTGTTTAAGGAGTGTACAACAACTAGGAGTTCTTTCTCAGTTATAGTGTAGTTCAATTCAACCTTAGACAATTTTTACTAATGAAGTAAATGGCATAAGGTAACCTACCATCTATTTGTCCCAAGGCTTCCCCCACAGCTTTCTCAAATGAATCAGCATGGATATGGAAAGGCAAAGCCCAATTTGGGACCCTAAGTATGGGTGCAATGGTTAATTTCTCTTTCAAAATCTCAAGGGCCTCTTGGCAGCTATTTGTCGAATGAGTCTTTGGCTAACAATCCAAACAATGGTGAAGCCACTTTACTAAAGTCCTTGATAAACCTCCTATAATATCCATCTAAACCCAATAAACTCCTAACATCCCTCTACTTTTGAGGATTAGGGACCCTTTTGATGATGGGAATCTTGTTTGGGTCCACTTGTATTCCCTCCTAAAATATTGAATGGCCAAGGATAGTCATTGCATTAATTAAGAATTCACCTTTCTCAAGACTAAGAGAGAGGTTCATTTCAATGCATTTCCTTAGGACTTTTTCAAGGTTAGAGGCAGCCTCCATGAAGTCACACCCACAGGGAGTGAAATCATCCATGTAAATCTTTATAGAGTCATGGACCAGCTCAACAAAGATGCTTAGAATTGCCCTTTGAAAAGTGGTTGGGGCATTGCATAGACTGAAAGGGAGGACCCTATAAGAAAATGTGCCCCATGGACATGTGCATATAGTTTTGTCCTAATCCTTAGGGATGATTTGGATATGATTGTAACCACTGAATCCATCCAGGAAAGAAAAAAACTTATTCCTTGCAAGACCGTCTAAGACTTGATCAATGAAAGGAAAAGGGAAATGATATTTATTGGTGGCTTTGTTCAATTCTCTATAATCCACACATATCCTCCACTTACCATTCTTCTTTCGGACCAAAACTAGAGGGGACACCCACTCACTATCTGAGATGGGGTATATGAACCCTGCATCCAAAAACTTTTTCAACTCTTCATTTACTATGTCCTTGAGGGCTGGGTTCATTCTCCTCTAAGGTTGGCACACAAGTTTGCATCCCTCCTTAATGTAGATGTGATGAGTACAAACTGAAGTATGCACCCCCTTCATTTCTTTATAGTTCCAAGCAAAATCATCTAAGTGTTCTCTCAGCATCTTGCACAACTTCTCTTCTTGCTTGACTGAGAGAGAGGGATTAATATTTAAGGTTCTAGATGGACCAAATTATACAACTTTGACATGGGCATGACTTGGGTCTGCTAAGAATAATTTATTCCAAGGACCACTCACAAACTCTTTCACATGCTCATCAAGAGGCATGGTATTGGGGGGTTGGTTTTGGAGGATTTGATCAATGAGGTCATCTTCATCAGGTTTCCCCCCTCCTATAACAACATTTAGGGTGTAGATTAGATGGGATGTTGTATGATACACTTCATCTTCCTCCTCCTTTTCTAGCCACAAGGGTAATTCATGCTCAATGGATGGTTGAGCAAGAGGGTACAATACCAATTGTTTGGAAAAATTCCCATTCTTAATGGTCATGTTCTCATCCCCACAACTAATGTAAGCATAAAAAGTGGCTAACCATGGCCTTCCCAAGATGAGAGTATAACCATTGAATTTGGTTTCGGAATAGAGAACTAAGAAGTCTGTAGGATACTCCCAGGAGTCAATAGAGACCATTACATCCTCAACAACTCCTTCAGGAGCTACTGTGGATCTATCTGAAAGTTGTAGCATCGTAGTGGCCTTTCTTAAGGATCCTTGAAGGTTTAGTTTTAACATGGTTTCTTTAGGAATCACATTGATGGAAACCCTAAGATAAATCAGGGTATGAGGGACAATGATTCCATCAATGTGCACATCTACTACTAGACTTCCAGGGTCTAAATATTTTGGACAAATCACTCTCCCCAACATCAAATTAGGTAATTGACTAGTAAAATTGATGGTGGGGGTGTCTCTTTTTCTCCTCCTAGGATGTTTGAAACATTTCCCTTTGATAAGCTTATTATAGATGGGAACATCCTTAATAGTTTGGAGGAGGGGTAGTTTTACACACGGATTCTTCAATTCTCCCAGAAGTTCAATCTCTTCTGGGTGTGTTGGTTAGGATGGATCAATATCTCAAGAAAAGGAGGTGGATTTACTTGAGGGATACTCTCTTCCTTTTCCTTTTCAAGTTCTTTAGGTGGAGATGAATTTTGGTTAGCTAGAAGCACTCTTCCATACCCAAGGATGATTTCTTGAATCTCCGTAGCATAGGTAGGGTAAGATGTCTCTCCACTATACACCTGTTGTGCTTGCTTGTTATTCAGGTTTTGATTGGGTTGAGTAGGAATTTGTGGTTGTTTCGGTGGAGCGGGATGAGTGAGTTTTGGTTGAGATGGAGGTGGGGGCAATAAAGTAGGAGGTTGGTTGAGTTGAGGCATCCACCCTTGTGATGAGTTATTCCATTGAGGATGTTAAGAAGCATATGCCTAAAATGGTTGATTGACAGGTTTGGGAGGATATTGAGGAGCATCAGGCCAAGGAGGTGTGGACCATAATGGATGAGTGGAAGAGTACTAGAGTAGAAAGGGTGCATTCTGGTTTTGATGGTAATAAGAGTAAGATGCACCTTGTATGCCCTGCTAGTATGGCTGAGGTCCTTGAGGCCTCCTTTGATTTATAAAGCACAATTTCTTAGCCCCACCTTCTGCCCCTTAGTATACAAATTTTAAACCAGGAAAAGAAGGACATTTATCTGTGGCATGATTTTCCTCACAAATTGAGCAAACCTCTATGACATTGAATGGGCATTCAATTTTGGGGTGCCTTCTAGTGCATTTAGGGCATAAAATAGCTAGGGCCATCTATGCTTCCTCTTGTCTCCTCTTGATATGCATGTTATCCATTTGAAAAGAAAATGTATGCAACATTTCAATTTTAAATTCCTCCAACAATCTCATTCTTGATGGATGTTGTGGAAGGAGAGGAACTAACCAAGGCTTGACTAGCCCTACCCTTCTTCCTAGCATCCCTAGAGTGATTTTTGAACATTGTCTTGATTTCATCATAGGATAACTGATAGATGTATCCCCTAGACATCACGTTGAGGGTTTTCATCATGTCTTCCCCGATCCCTCGAAGAAGAACTAGCTAGAGTGATTTAGGATCAAGGGTGCATATGGCCCTCCTATAACTGAGTTAAAATATCTCCTCATAGTCTTCTAGGGATTTATCAAGTCTAAGAGTCATTCTAAATATTTCTTCGTTGGTTTCTTTGGACCTATAGTAGTTCATGTACTTGTTATTAAAGGATTGTTGCACTTGAGCCCAGGTAGTGACCTTATCCCTAAGAAAACCCATAAACTAGCAAGGTTGCATCCTTAAGGGTAGATGAGAATAAATTCATCTTCTAGTCATCAAAGGCATAGTCATAGGTCCTACAAAAAAAGACAAATTCAAACATAAAAGTATCAAGATCCTTAAAGGTTAAGCCATGGAAGTGTGGAAGGGTAGTAGGGGTTATATTCTTCATTCTAGCCTCTCCATTAGTCTCTCTAATAGGGAAAACCTCATTGTTCCTATTTTCATCCATGGTTTTGGTAGGTGAAATGGGTTCTTCTTCTTCCCCAATAGGTTCTTCAAAGAACTCAGGTTGTTCACCTAAAGGATCTTCTAACTCCCCTGTAGTTAGAGAGGGAAGTTGACAGTCACCGAAGAAGAGTGAAGGTTGACTGTTTGAGGGTGCGGGGGTGTTTGGTAAGCATTTTCCTTGGGTATCTCTATTCCTACGAGGCATGAAAGGCAAATTTTCTTATTTTATGTGATTTTTAAAAAATGAATGCAAAACATAAAGTAATGCTTAAGTAGAATTAACATATACCTAGACACCTCCTCGGTAACGGTGCCAAAAAGTGGTGATTCCTGGTATTGCACCAAGAATGCTACAACTCCCAAGGGCTCCTCAACTCTGTTTATCAACCCAAGGTTCATGCAAACTTCAAGGTGAAATTTCTATATACACAGTGGATGGGATTCTACTCATGCCACCCTCAACTAGGACATTTGATCAAAAGTGCTCCAAGACCATTTTTTTACTGAATTAGAAGGGAATTAACTACTGAAGATGTAATTCAGAAGCCAGCTCTAATGAAAAAAGTAAAATTCTTTTTAAACATCAACTTGTAGATGTTATTAACTTGTGAATGCTACTGAATCAATTCATGAGAAAAACAAGAGCTACACTACTTACAGAAAGGGAACTACACTATCTTGCAATCAACCATCTAGCTACCAAATCCACTTGAAGACAGGGAAATACCCTACCAAATCATAACTCAAGATTTCATGCATCATCTATCTAGCTCACACTTTCATATAAATCAGTGTTCTATTTATGCTAAATATGTGATAAAGAAACTATTGTTATTCTCTCTTAGAGTGAAGGAAATAGGATGGTTGGAATGGCTTAAGTGTTTCCCTTGATCATGGAGTCACAAATGGGGGTCAACCTACTCCTAAACTAAGTCAAAATTACATTAGAGATCAAATAGAGGCTGAAACAGGCTGCTAGAGGCATGCTACAAGAAGATGTTATAGGTGCCCTATATTGCGACAAGAAGGCCTGTAATGCTACAGGAAGGCTGCCGAGAAGGCTTAGGTGGCAGGAATGGTGAGTTCAATGAATTTTAAGGTGGATAGATGTTGTGGTATATGGATGAAAGGTGGCAAACACCCCTTGCCAAACTCAGCACCTTATGAAGGCTTTTTTTGAGCTACGAGAGCTACTCACGGTGACCTAAGGGAATGAGCTCAAGAACAAAAATTTGGGATTCATAAAAGAGGGTGAAGAAGTCTTGGATGGATATGGTGGAAAGGCCCCTTTCGTTTAGATCCAAATAGCCATGCAACATCAAATTCACATACTCTTTTATCATTGACAAAATAAAATAACTAATGGCGGAAAAGATGAGTTGAATTTAAATACCATCTAATCTATGACAAAAAATCTAATCTAGTCAATAAATCAACTCCTAAGATACAATAAACATTTGAAAAACAAGATGAATAATATAAACATTCTTCCAAGAAATCATAAACATAAAATTTTTTGGCTGTGATTGAATATTCTTCCCTTCACACTCCCATGGGAGAGATGAGATAGAGTAGAAATCACAAGATTTTTAAGGGGTTATGTTCTAATGAGATACATAAAACTAATAAACCTTCTAAGATAAAAAGAAATACCAATACATAAGAGGGACCTAAGCAGCTAGGGTTGGGCCCAAACCCAAGAGCATCAACCCTCTAGAACTAACTCAATGATTGATGAATAAGAAAATTCTCATTATCATTGCATCAATGTTGAATACATAACATAACCAATAAAAAAGAACAGTATCAAGTTCTTGAGCTCAATAGCTTCCTAGATGAAAACAAAGTTCAAATCCTAATGAGCTCTTTGACGTGTTTATTTATACAAGAGGGTAGCTATTAACAACTCCCTAAAAAATAGGAATGTTCATCCCCCAAAACTTGAGAAGGGTGGATCTTGATCTGCTTTAACTGCACTTGCTTGGCTGCCAATGACCTTGAGTTGATGAGAGAGAGTTTGATGATTTTGGCTGATTGAGGGAGTTAAGGTGGTGGACAACCTCCTATTATCTCTCCCTAATTTCGAGTCTGAGCTCCTACATTGAAATCATCTAAAAAATGCTCCATCTCCTGCATTTAAACCATATTAGGCCACATGGCATAACAAAACGTATTTTACCCCTCACTAAGCATAATATAACAAAAATTGTAAATAAATGTGAGAAAGAGATAGTTCTAAAGTTGGAGGATAGAATTATGACCCTTATGTTGTACCTATTGATGAGCCTCATCACCCTTACATTATTATTGTTATGTAGGCTCTGATTATATTGTGACCCCTTAGACTCGTATATATACAAAGGAGGTATTGTCATTTGTATCATCCAAGAAGTGTTCATATATGTAATGTAAAGGAGGTTTTCCCCTCAAAGAGGATAATTTTTAAGTTGTTGATCTATCTTTTCTGTGAGCTATTGCATAACATAATTGTGCTAACCATAGAACATACCATTGTTATCTAAATTTAACACATTCGAACTTAATCAAACTATTTGAACATACAAAATAGATTCTCTCTAAGTCATGCAACCTATGTCTCACCTCATAAGTACAATAAAAAAAACTCAGAATTGGATAGTGTTGAAAGTGTGTAAGCTCATGGTTGGTTATTTGTCTATGCCCTATCATACACAATAAGCACAAATACGTAAATCCATTGATCAGACATAGAGGACACCTAATTTAGCATTCACTGCATCTTAACAAATTTTGGTAAAGACACTAGTAAGATCACTAATATAAATTTGGTAGGTTTTCAAAGTTGCTATGCATACTTCTTCACTCAAAATAGATAGAGAAATTTCATAAAACTTTACTTCCTCTCTAATTTCCATGATAACATGTTATTGCCTCCCAACAATTATAGTAATAGTCACAAGGAAACCTTGTAACTTTCATAAAACCATAAAATATCTCCAAACGTGTGAGTCGAAGTGAGAAAAGGCGAACATCATGCTAGTACATTTTCCTTCTAGGGCTTGAGTTGAGTTCCTAAAGCCATGGGCCATTAAGGGAGGTCACACTGGACTAGTTTTGAAAATTAACCCCTCATTTAAGGTGAGGGAAGAAGGTTGCAGTCAAAACCAGTCCTTCTTCCAAGTTACTCCATAATCCATGCTAAATGCCCAAAATACAAAGAAGCATAAGCATTTGAATGAAAAATGAATAAATCATATTTTGGGTTGGTTTTCCCACCTTCCAACCGTGCTCTTGGTAAATGCGCAAGGATACATATGATTGATGCATGTGGCAGAGATATAAATGTCACATCACATTGACTATTGACGGTTGTTAGGAGCTACTGGTTGTAGGCTGGAAGAAGGAATAAGAGGAAAATTTTCTCCTCGGGGCCACTCACTTTTGGCAGGTACATGAAAACTCCAACAATCTCCTAGGACCACAGAACTGTAACCTGCACATTATAATACAACTATTTGGGAGCAAGTGCATTGGGCGTAGGGTATCACCCTGCATGTTTTTCATGAAAATAATCATCCATGTAGAAATTAAATCTAATCTAAGATGCATGTTCTAATATACATGCATACTAATCTAGCATGATAACATAATATGATGATATAAGCTGTGCAAAAGGAATATGCAAGGCACCTACACTACCATGCATAACATGTGGATGTAAAGTATAGTGATATAACGAAAGTAACCATTATATCATTATATCAATGAAATAACACTTGCACTTATGAATGACTATGAGATAGGGAAATAAAATACTACATATCCCTTTGCAATATTGGTACAATGAGGTACAAGGGTGGGAGGTGGGAAAATAAGACAACCATGCATCATAGAAAGGGGCCATAGATGAAGAAAGAGGGGAGGGAAAAGGGGATCCATAACCACACCATTGGATCATGTCTTTCAGCTTGACTACAAAGAATTAAATGATCAAACCCCAAACATTTCTTCTCAGAGACTTCCTTAGGCATGTAATAATTCTCAACACCCATGGGGACATGTTAGGATGGGCATAAGAAAGGATATGACTAGCATGGAAAGTCACAACATCTAGGTTGTTCATTACAAGGATCATAATGAAAGGGAAATCAATATAGGTTGATTATCCTTAGGACTCATCCATTGGGGAATGATAGTAGGATGGTGTAAGGATACTCCTAACACATTCTCTTGATCATAAGGAATGATAAATTCTTATATATATTATATATATATATATATAAATATATATATTATATATATAATGTTCTATATATTATATTATTATATATATATTATATATATTATATTTATATATATAAGATATTTTATATTAGATATATATATATATATATATATCTTATATATATATATATGTATATTTATATATATATATTTATATATGTTTATTTATGTTTATTATTTATTATTATTATATTATTTTTTTTTTTTTATTTATTTATTTTTTTCAGGATGTTGGAGAGTGGTTCCAACCTCATTTTCATATGGAGAAAGAAAAATTTTGTATTCCATTCAAAATCCAGTAGACTTAATAATTTTTGGGATTTCAGGGTTGGGGTGGTTGCATGTTTCTGTCATGTATGAGGGTATGGAACTAACATTTAGTCATGACCCTAGTAAAAGTATACTTATCACCCAAACAAAATCTAGATTTTACATGATTTTTTAATCTTATTTTAATGCTTAGAGTGTGATATTGATGATTTCGATGATATGTAGTTATTTGTTGTAGCATGTTTTTGTTGAGCCTTGGGTCTTAGCACTTGCTCGATTATTTATGAATCTATATACGTATTCTAAATACTTTCATATAATATTATATTATATATATATATATAATATATATATACCCCTGTTTCTTGATTTCTTGGGGGTCATGTTTCCAGCACGTTCTTGTTTTGTATGTATTCATTTCTATTTCGCTATAGCATGCAACTTAGACAACAAAACTTGTCCCAAAGTAAACTAGTGTTGTGCCTAACTCCATTGACCATCAATGCTTCATTCACCTCTAATGGTAAGGATTTATTGCTCCCATGTATGGACATACTATCATTCTCATGTTATGAGGAAGGAGAATTAACTATTGAGCAAACAAGGTAAAAATGTGTAACACTACCTCTTTGTGAGAAGGTGTTCTCCACTAAGCCTAGTCTCTCCCTCAACATCTCAATATTCCCCTTTGATAGGGGCCTAGTCAAAATGTGTACAACCTAAAAATTCAAGGGAACATACTTAAGAACCATTGCTCCCTACTTGACCTTATCTTCCAGGAAATGGTACCAAATGTCGATATGCTCGGAGTGATCGTGAAGTACTAGATTTGTAGAGATTTGAGCAACTTTGATTGTCACAATACTTAAAACCATCAGCTCCAACACATGAATGCCATTGTTTCTTTCCTCCAACTGATATAGGATATCATATTTGAGACCCCAATTTGAAACAAAACCTTGAAGTTCTCTTCCTAGCATAACGAAATGTGCCCTTCGAATAGTGAAGCAAATGCTTTGCAGTGGTTGAGTGAATTTTACTTGAACTGGCTCAATGTATTTATTACAAAGAAAAAATAAAATATGAGGTTGGTTATTCACCAAATAATGAAGGTAACCTCTCCTTCTAAGAATATTCATCCATTGAATCTAGCATTGTACTTCTATCTGCTCTTGTTAGCCACATGCTTCATCTTCTACAACCACTTGGGTTCAATCATTGTTTCCAGTCATTCCCTTTCAGGTCTTATGGTTTTTGATGAGGAGGATGACTCACTTGAAAATAAGTATTTGGAGCTCCA
>APFE031244852.1:13083-31180 GCA_000404065.3 Pinus taeda | reverse complement strand
TGAAAGGCACCTTATAGGATGAACACTCCAGAGCTAGTGGAATTAAAGTTGCATTTGAAGGAAATGTTTGACAAGGTATAGATTAGGCCAAAGGTATCACCTTGGGGTGCACCAGTGTTGTTTGTGAAGAAGAAAGATCGTACTTTCATGTTCTGTATTGATTACAGGAAGTTGAACAAGTTAAGCATTAAGAAAAGGTATTTGATGATGAGGATTGATAATTTGTTTGATCAGTTGAAGGAAGCAACAATTTTCTCAAAGATTGATTTGAGATCAGGATATCATCATGTATGCATCAAAGAAGAGGACATCTAAACAAAATGATTTCTAGACCAGGTATGGGCATTATGAGTTTGTTGTGGTTCCTTTTGGTTTAACTAATTCTCCAATTACTTTCATGTGTTTGATGAATAGTTTGTTGCGTTCTTATATGGACTAGTTTGTGATAGTATTCATTGATGATATGTTGATATATTATAAGAATGAGGAAAAGCATGCATAACACCTGGTAGTACTGTTAGATTATTGGGAGAGCATCAATTGTATGCCAAGCTTAATAAGTGCAGTTAATTTCAGACAGAAGTCCATTATTTGGGACATGTTATCTCCGAAGAAGGTATAGAAGTGGACTCAAAAAATATCAGAGCTATCATGGAATGGCCGGCTCCTAGGAATGTGGATGACCTCAGATCATTCATGGCATTAGCAAGTTATTATAGGTGGTTCATCAAGAAATTCTCACATATTTCCTATCTTATTACATCTTTGCATAGGAAAGGAAACAAATTTGAATGGATAGAGGAATGTGTAGCAAGTTTTGATAAGTTGAAATTGTTTCTTACAAATTCTCTGGTTCTAAAGATTGTATATCTAGACAAAGAGTTCGTGGTGTGTACAAATTCTTGCAAGAGAGGACGTGGTGGAGTCCTTATGCAAGAGGGACAAGTGGTATGCTATGAGCCAAGGAAACTGAATGAGCACAAGTATAATTATGTGACTCATGATCTTGTGTTGGCAACGATCATTCATGCATTGAATATGTGGAGGCACTCTCTTCTTAGCAGGAGGTTTATTTCGATGAGTGATCATAGTAGGTTGGGATACTTCTTTGACCAACCTAATATGAATGCTAGGTAAGCTAGATGGTTGGCCACACTTAGTGAGTTTGACTTTGAGATCAGGTATATTAAGGAAAAGGAGAATAGGGTTGAAAATTCTCTTAGCATAAGTGCAGGGAAATAACATAGCAACAATGATTTCATATGGGATAGATTTACAGGATCAGATCTTGTAGGCGGGACAACGAGATGACAAGTACCAACAACTTAAGCATTAGTTACAACAAAAGGGTACAGGTGATCAAAATGTGGATCTTAATCTTACGACATATGGTTTAGTGAGATTTAGGGACATGATCTATGTTCTAGAAAACAATGAACTCAAGAAGTGTATCTTGAGGAAATTCCATGTTAATTCATATTCGGGTCACCTGAGATATTAGAAGACTTTGATAGCTATGAAAAAGTTCTACTATTGGCTGAATATGAAGAAAAAGATGGCTCAGTTCATCACAAAGTGCTTGGATTGTTAACAAGTAAAAGTAGAGTGCAAGCATTTAGGTGGTTTATTGCAGCCGATTTCGATTCTGGAATGGAAATGGGAGGTCATTTCCATGAATTTCATTACAGGTTTGCTGAAGAAATATAGAAAACATGTTTCCATCATCGTTGTGTTTGAAAGGTTGACTAAGGTAGCTCACTTTATTCCAGTGAGGTCTACTAATTCAGCTATTGAGATAGCTCAAGTCTTGATCAGGTAGATAATGAGATTACATGGTGTTCCTATGAAGATTGCATATGATAGAGATGCCAAGTTCACTTCCAGGTTTTGGAAGGAGTTGTTTGCAGGTTTGGGTACAAAGATGGCTTTTACAACTTGTCATCCACAAATACATGGACAGATAGAGAGGGTTAACATGATTCTTGATGATATGCTAAGGATGTATGTTATGCAACAGCAGAGTGGGTGGGAGGAGTATCTTCCATTGGTAGAGTTTTCTTACAATGATGGGTATTAACACTCCTTGAGGATGAGTCTATTAGAGGTACTTTATGGGTGGAATTGTAATACACCCATCGGTTGGAGTGATCCAGTGAATAGGGTATTGATTGGACCATTCATGTTGGCAGATATGGAACAGGAAATGTAGGTTATCAAGAAGAATCTAAAGGCAACACGGAACAGAAGCAGTAAGGGAATTTTGAGGTCTAAAATGGGCCTTTCTAAGAAAACTGTACAAGCAAATAAACTTTATAACAACCAATAGGATTCAAGATGATGATGTCAACCATGGGGGATGATTCACCATTTTTGGAGTAAAAAAGGATAAAGATTAAAAAATAATAAAATAATAAAACTACTTTTTCAACTCGTATTTTCAACTTATCTCCCTATGGGTTTACTCAAATTTCAAGCGGAAACACTCATTCGATGCATAATTTGATTCCTCATCTAACGAGTACCCATGTTGCATACTTTCGTTGGACACTGCTACATGAAAAATGAGAAATACATGAAAAAAACGTTATTGCAATCACGTTTTTCATGTATTTCTCAGTTTTCATGTATCACGTCCATCGAAAGTATGCAACATGGGTACTCCTTAGGTGAGGAATCAAGTTATGCATCTAACGAGTGTTTCCGCTCGAAATTTGAGTAAACCCATAGGGAGATAAGTTGAAATTACAAGTTGAAAAAATAGTTTTTTCTTTTGTCCCTCTAAAATTTGATGATGTCATCTAATCTTATTTTATTATTTCCACTATTATTTTATAATTTCCTTAGGAGGCCCATTTTAGACCTCAAAAATCCCCTAATGAATAGTTATGCATATCAACACAAGGCATTTAAAGAGTTTCAGGTTGGGCAGCATGTGTACTTGAACATCAAGCCAAAGAAGAGATTTTTGAGGATTTGTTCATGTCTATTACAGGTCATTTTGTCACATTTGCTCAAAAGAGCTAACGACTAGATCAATCAACATCCTTGAACACTTTTCATTATCCCTTTGCAAAGCCCTAAGCATCATCTCTCCAAAAATTATGATTGTATGGGTCAATCAACTTAGAAACCATGTTTTTAGCCCTAGCACACCATACATGCTTGTTCACATGCAATGGTTGCAAGTTGCATAACTGAGCATTTGCATTGATTAGCGCAATTTTCTCTACTTTGTAGGTGCGCTAATTCCAGATTTCAGGAAAATAGAAAATAAAAAATTGACTCTTCTTCTTCCAAAATCTTATAAGATTGTTTTACCATTTACCATGGATATATATATTGAATTTCTATTTGATCCTACTTTAGTGGTATTATCTCTTATCCCTAGAACTTATCCACCCTCATATGTGGATCTCAAGCCTAGATCGGTAAATCCTAAACTACTATTTTCACCCTATAGTTTTATTGCCTTACATTGAGTCTTGGTTAGTTTTTAGAGATTATTAGTGCCCTTATGCTGCTACTTTGATCTTAAGGATTCATCATCCATTTACACATGGTTGTAACTCTCTCCTTTATCTATTAATACAAAAAGCACTTTTTTTTCCTATACTTGTGTCATGTTGATGCTTATGTATTTCAATGCCATGTTGACTCATTGATTAGAGATATTTGATTATGTGGATGTTGTAGTTCCCTTGCGTTTTTTACTCTTTGTTGTAGGTTCCATTTATAGTGTGAGGAGCTAGAGTTGGATCTCACAAGAAAGGAGAAGAAGAGGACTTACTACAGATTATAGGTAGGTCTCTTTTCTGTATTATAGCCTCTCTAAGGAAAACATAGATCTTTTTTCTCTATGTTGTTGTAGATCAGACCACTAGATCTAGGGAGCTCATTTTTTTCCGTAGAAGTGAAATTTCCTTATAACAATGTGCCAAGTTCGCATCTCAGTATTGTGGGCATTTTGAGATCCTTGAGAGGATTGGACCAGTGGATTACCAACTTGCATTGCCTCCGAAAATGAAAGTCCATGATGTTTTCCATGTTTCATTGCTTAAAAGATATGTGAAGGATGTTGATCATGTGATTGATTGGTATGTGTTATAGGTGGAACCAGAAGGAGAATTCCTCAGTGCATATTGTAGTGGAAATAGCTTATGTTTTGGAACTGGGAAATTGATCAAGTTAAAGTGCAGTATAAGCACTTTGGGCCTAATTAAGCTATATGGGAGATGGTTGATCATATGTGGGCTATGTATCCTTCATTATTTGCCATTTGAAGCAAAGGATTTTTGGTATATGTATATATTTATGTATTTTTTTTATTGTGAATATCACAATGAGCTATATTATAAAGCTCCAATAAATGGTATGGTTGTCATGTTGTCATGTTGGTCATGTTGGCTTTGGTTTTTAATAGTTTTTATTGTAAATATTGCATCAAGCTAAAATATAAAACTCTATAGGAAGTACGTTTTGTTCTTCAATGGTTTTGTTGGTCATATGTGTCATAGAACACCGAGGATAGTGTTCCCCTAAGGGGACGAGTTTGTAATAGCCCCGGGTTAAAAGTTCATGTAATAAAGTTAATAAATGCAAAATAAGACTAAGGTCATGGGACACATATTCCAAGTTGAATGTTAGGAAAAACATCCTAATGTGTGTCGCTCTCTGTTTATTATCGCTAAGGAAACTGGAAAAGTCATTGGAAAAGGAAAAGAGGAATTAATTTGAATTTATTTATGAAAATAAGGGAAAATATGAGAAAATGGAAATGAAAGATCACAAATTTTCATGAGAGGGAAATTTAAGGAAAAATAGACGAAATTGAAGAAAATAGAGGCATCAATGACAAAAAGACTTTTGACGATTAGTTCACAACTTTTTTTCAGTTTTAGATGGGGCCAAGTAAGAAAGAGACAGAAGAGCACTAAGAGGAGAAATAAGGCAAACAGTTAAGGAAAGCAAAGGAAGGATAAGGAAAATAAAGGACAAGCAAGGAAGGTTGGATCAAGTAGTTTCAACAGGAGGATTGCAAGTAACAGGTTACATGTGTGATTTCCTATCTAGTTTGTGAATGATGGTATATGCACTTGTGTATTTGGTTATTTTTTCTCATTGGCATGGATTTTTCTGGGAGTGACAGTGGTTTCAACCTTGCATTACCATTTTTGGATATATATGGTGTGATGGGATTCTTTTCTTAGTTGAGATTTGGATTGCCATAATATTTTGGAACCAAGTGAGGCGGTATTAGGAAAATTCCCAAGGGTTGGGGGTGGAGGTGGTTTAATCTCTAGGAAGCCCTCAACAGGTGGGTGGAGACATGAAAATTCCTCAAGGTATTGGTGAAGGAACTCTGAGACATCCAAGCTTGTTTTGGGCATTGTGATCTCTTGACTGGTTTTGGCAGGATCACAATAGCTTGAGGGTGGAGGTGGCTTAATCTCTAGGAAGCCCTTGTTGTTTATGTCTTGAGTTCCCACATTCATCTTTGGAGTATGGAATGAGGGTGATTGGTTGAAATAAAGATTTGGTTCAGCCTAATCTATGGTTGGGTGGTACGTAGAAGTCCCTGACTTTGTTGGATTTTACATATGTTAATAAGATTTATTTTCTTATTGTGATTCATGAGTACTTGTACTTGTTATTATTTGGCTTTTATGGATGTTCTATCATGGTTAATATTATGGTTATATGTGTTTATAAGCATGGTTCCATAACATGTACTAGTTATGGCTCTTGTTATGTTCTGATTACTAGATTAATGATTGATAAATGCATGGGATAACAAATGTTATTGCAGCTATTATGAGAGGTCATTAGACATTTTTGTGAATCTCAGATAAGTTTCAGACTCCTATGTGCAAAAATGCATTCATGACCCGTAGATTACATGTTCACCATATGTTTGACAAAATGATTTTCATGGTTAGGCTTGGTTAGTTCAAGTTTCTAATTCAAGTTTATATGTTTAGCCTTTTAATTAAGTTACTTATCATTATGGAAAGCCTCAAGAAGTTATGGGTAGTGGTCTAGACACAAGCATAGAATTGTGGCTAATATCTCAGGATAGCAGGCACTGAACTAAGCAATTTAGGTCACAACCACATGGATCAAGGCTCGTAATTGTAGTTGGAGGCATTCAAATGCATGATGGAAGTGTGAAGGATGTGGTTGGGAGTCTAGGATACTAAAATGATGTTCCATCTTAGGGATTGACCACCTGGGGTGTTCCTTCATCTCATGGGTGATCTGTAGTCCTTGTAGGAAGTTAGTTTGTGGTTAGTAAGTCTCAGTTGTAGGCCCCACTTACTTAACTAGAGCTAGGAGGTTGGGTCATGTCATAGTGGTACTCTGTTTCAAATTTAACTGGAGGGCTTGCACGAGGGGGTAAATGTGGGAGGGGGTGTTACATCGAATTCCAAATCTTGATGTGGGGTGATTCTGAGGGATTTCAACCAACCAAAAAATCTAAAAAATGATTTCACAAGGTGATGCTGCCTTCACCCACTAGCTATGCTCATTACTAATCACAATATTCAAGAATATTCAAAGTCATTCCACAACACATAGAACTTTAGCTCTCTTTGAAGAGAAGAGAAATCACTTTCAGGATGGTTCATTAGTGGATAAGTTGCGAATGGAATATAAATCACTCTCCAGGTGGTTCATCAGTGAGACAAGCACCATAACTTCAACCCCAAGGAAACTACTAGTGGTTCATCAGCTTCACAATCACTTGTGTGAATCTTCCCAATCAAGAAGGTTCACCAATCCACAAGCTGCCAATGGTTTCCTCGGCCTTTAGGCAAGCCACTTTTCCTCTATGATACTTATGCCTAGTAAGCCTCCACGAGGGTTCAACGACTGGCGTTTTCAAATTCTCTTTGATGCTCTTAGTGCTTTTGCATACTCTCTATAACTTGTCTTCCTCTTTTCATGTTCAACTACTTGTTGTGTGCATGATATAGCCTATGTATCAATGCGTCTATAACCTCTCCTCCCTTCTCTATGTGAGAGATTCCAGCCACCCCAAAATTTGTGTAGTAGTCCTCCCCTTGATAGTACAACCCATTTTGTTCATAACTTTTTGTCCTCCTCTTACTTGTGTTCTCAACCAAAGAACACATGGATTTTTCTCATGTTTTTCAGTTAAGTTAATGCATAGAAATCCCATCAACAACCACTCAGCTGACTAAGGACTCGCAAGTCAAAAAATAGTTCCCTCAAGACACCTCCTTCCTCAAGAAATAGAATTTGTGCCCCTCTCTCAACCATTTAAAATGCTTACAATTACTTACATTAGGAAAATTATTAACCGAGGGATGTCATAGTCTCCTACCACATGAGGAGAAGCACCATCCTCGGTGTTCAATGACCATAAACAAAATAAACACAATTGATATAGATCTTTATACACAAATATCTGTACAACATTTATAATGTATTACAATATGCTTTATCGAGAAAATAAGAAAGGATATGTTGCCTATACTAGGTCAGTCATTTCATATGTGGCTTCCTCAGGCCCAAAGTGTCTCCAATGCACTTTGACTTGCTCTATTGCTCAATTCTGGAGCATGAACTACCTATGATCCAGGATGCATAAAGGCTTTGATTTGAAATCTCTCTATGTTTCCATTTGTAACATAGACTAATCAATCACATGATCAACGTCCTGTACATATCTTTTAAGCAATGAAACATAGAAAAAATCTTGGAATTTTACCGATGGAGGTAAATCTAATCTATAGGCCACTGGCACATGACCCAATATTTAGGGAACTTATCTTGGGTCTAATTCTCAAGAAAACATATTCCCCAACTTTATGCACCCTATATTGATCCACATAGCTCTTCTGCCTATCCTATGCCACCTTTAAATTATTCCTTATGGCCATCATTTGTTGTTCCATCTCTTTTAACATATGAGGTCCAAGAAGAACCGTTCTCATTGTATCAGTCAAACTGATAGGAGGATTGCAACTCCTCCTATGAAGAGCCTTGAATGGGCTCATCTTTAGAGATTCTTGGTGTCCATTTCTATATGAAAATTCTACAAGTGGAGGGTACCCTTCCCACTTCTTTGGTTGGTGTGTTACATACATCCTCAACACGTCATCAAGGATTCTATTTGTCCTCTTTGTTTGTCCATTCGTTTGTGGATGATAAGTTGTACTAAATGGAAATTCAACCCCCAAGTGGTGCAGGATCTGACCTGCACATACCCATAGTATGCATTAATATGCTTAAATACCTCTATCCCAGGTAATTGACACTCAAAGGAGTCAAATCTTCAAACCATGAATGGTTAAGGCCCTTTTTCAACAGTTCCTTTGTATCAGCATTCAATCACCTCGCCTAAACCTCTTAACGGGAGTTTCTACCTTCTCAAAACCTTTGCTTAAACCTTTGTTAAAGCCTCTCATTAATTCTCGCTTATCGGGATCATAAAACCCTTTATAACCTTTACATCACCCTTTAACACATTGTTAATATACGTTTTAATGTATAAAACCTTCTATCGGTGCTCTTCCACTTTATAAACCATTACAAAGGAATTAACTTCCAACATACCTTTTTGCTTACTGTACAACCTTGTAACGGTTCCCGAGGTTTAACCTCATCGCAATCGGCCTTCACATTCTTTCCTTGGTCATGCATACATATATATCCTCCGCTTTCCAATATGTGATTTCCCTTTAGGATCAGGAAATACACTATCGGCACTTAATTCATACCCTTTTCGTTTACAAAGGAAAACTCCACCCAACTCATAAAACAGACTTCAATTTCATTAAGACCGCGACTATATTTGTCATCGGGTCTGCTTCCTTTAGTCGCTCCATAGTGCACACTACATTAAGGCCCAATCTCTGATTAGACGATATCTCTGATCGTCGATTAGCACTTAATTGCAATCGGCATATCGCTCCTTAACTATTCCACAGTCGCTTAGACATTGGTATCTCTGATATGAGATGAGTGATCGGATCTAAACCGTCGATCTAACATCAGATCCGATGGTTGTCACTCAATCGCTCTATTCAAAGGACCATCCTAGTTCTCATCCCAATGGTTTCCGCCAATTCGATAAGATCTGGGTTGTTGATCCCACAGGTCTAACGGCTCCTGAACGCTAATGCTTTACTCCTCGCTTTCTCTTTACTTTTGTTTTTTCCACCATTTCCTTTAATATACTCTTTGTGGTTATGTTCTTCTGAAGGTTCTGATCCTTCACTATTTCTGTTGTGCCATCTAAACTGAGCTTAAGTCTTCGAACTCTCAACTTCACTGTCTCCCCAGAGCTCCACTCTAGTACTTCAATTGGACTCAATGGTCCATTACGGTTCTTCTGAATTGAACTCCTCTCTCTACATATTCTTCACCAGGATTCTACCTACAATCAAAGTTACAAAACCTACGAATTCACCATTTATATGCAATTCAATCATTTAAGATAATTTCACCCGTTCACACAGTCTGGAATAGACTCATGTTTATATAAATATGAACAAATTATACATGTCGAGAGTCTCTATCTCTCATGGGCCTATTCTTCAATATTAGTGGCCTCCCCCTCTATGACTATGCCCGTAGGCTTACATATCTAGCCTTGGTTCTATTGAACCAATTCTAAGGTAAATCCTAAACTGACTCCTAAATCTTATGTCCACTATGTTGACTTCAATTAATTGCTAAAATCTCTCTCTCATCCCTCGAATCATGAACTATTCTAAGAGTTTTGATTGACTTTGGACTCTTGTCATTTATTCCCACTAATGTTCTCATTTACTTGAGAGCACTTACAATTCCTTCCATTATCTAATTAATTCATATTCTATGCTCAAAAGCCTAATATTACATTAATTTATCACTTAGGAATCCAACTTCCTAAAAATACATGACCCCCCTATGTCTACTTAATTACAATGATCTCCTCTTGGGTGAATGCTCCTACATCAGACTCCCAAAGTAGAAAATATTCATGGTCTCCTGATCATGTGTCTTCTGGTCTTGGTCTTCCTGGATCCCACACTTTATTCTGTAACTGTCCACATGTCTTGTTCCCTTGTTGCTGTTGTATTTCTGATGTCTTTTGCTCCATTTTCTTTTTCTTGTCAATCAAATTCAAGTTCTGATTGATCTTGCTTCCTGCTGCTATCATTTTCCTCCATTTGAATTGCTTCATCATCAGTTGCCACATTTCTTCAATCTCTATTTCCAGCATATCTTTGAACTAGTTCATGTTCTACTTCATATTTCTTCTTCTTTCTCCTTGCTTCAGGTTGTTGTTGTCCGGTAATTCTTCAATCTGTTGTTTGTTTCCTTTACTTGCTCCAACTTTTGCCTTGGTTGCTTTTGACTACCTCCCTATCATCCTTACCCTCTTTCATGATTGAATCATGATTGTTCAACACTCTCTCCAACAAATTAACTTCTCTATTCCATGGATTGATTTCTTCCATGGAATTCTCTTCTTTCACCTTTATTTGGCTATTCAGCTGTGCCAAATCTCATCTAGCATTTGCAACAAAACCTGCATTCATAAAACACTTTTTAAAATCAAAGACACAAGCCTACTGTGCCTTATCTTCCTCTAGCAACAATTCAGTTTGTTGCACTATTTCTTTCTCCTCTGTCAGCACATCAGTATGTTTATTTGAACTCTCAAACGAATTCATGAGACTATCCATTAGTCTCTCTTCCACATCATTTTCTTCAACGATATCTTCCTGCTCTTGTTCACTGTTGTGAACTCTCCTTTTTCTGCAATCATACTGTTATACTCTGAATTCTACAACAAATATTCCAGCAATGCAATTTCTCTGTGACACTTTGCCAGTATTTCATCCTCACTTACGTTTCCTACATTTACACATAAATTATTATTTTGGAAATCATAAAGTTCAACAGTCTCAAATGCTTCTTCACATATCAGCTCTTCAAACTAAACTTCATCTCCTTCCTCCACAAGAACTTGTTCCTGTGTTGTCACATCTTCACACATCCATGCATTGTTAAATTCTTTCTACTGCAATAAATCACTGCTTTTCTCATTTAAGATACATTCTTCATCCTCTTCTATTTTAGAGTTTTTATCTTTTGAAAGATACTTCTCCATAATTTTGACAGCTTCAAAAGATTGATCATCCTCTGCAAAACACTCTTGTGTTAGTGCTCCTTCTCCCAAGGTTAAATCCTTTGCATAGGTTTCCTCTTCCTTAACATCCCTCAGTAGATGTCCTTCTTCCTAAACAGCTTCCATGGCTACTTCTACTGTGCCTATCATCATAGTGAATTAATGATCCTTTACTATTTTTTCAGCTAACGTAGTCTCTTCTTCAAACTTGCCTTCAGTCTCTTGTTGTTTATCTTCCCCAAGAGTTATCCTTGTCTCATCATCTGCATTATCATTCTCTTGCATTTTATTTTCATCAATAACATCAATCAAACTCATTTGATTACCTTTTTGAGACAGTATTCCTTCATTCTTCATTAGAATAAGATCCTAATTCCTCATCTCCATGACAGCTTCTATAGACTCATCCATAGACTTTTTCTTCTATGTGCAGTCAAATTCCGCCTCTTTCAAGAAGTTTTATTTGTCACCTTTTATTTCTAGATCTTCATCTCCTCTAAAGATATCTTCAAAAGGCTACTTTTCTCCTACAATATCTGCCATCATACACAAACTATCAATTTTAAAAACATAATACCCTATGGTCTCACTTGATGTTTCAGCCATCATATCTCCCTGTTGTTCTAAATCCTTCATATGATTCCAAAATTCTTCGATGGTCTCCTCTTCAATTTCCTTAATCCCTTCACTTGGTTGCTTGATATCTTTCTCCAACTACATATGAGACCTATCTATCTCATCCTCTTCTAGAACATAATTTAGATTCTACTGGTCTTCTTCCTCATTTATGACAATATCATCAAATTGTCCTTCTTTACATGTTTCACCTGCATACATACACAAATTGTTAATTTTAAAACCATGTGACCCTTTGGCCTCACTTCAAGTTTCAATATTCAAGTCTTCATTTTCACTTTCTCCCATAATTTCTCCTTGTTCTAGTTCACAAATGGACTCTTCCATTCCTATCTCAACTTCCTTGAGTTTTTCCATCAATCACTTCACTTGCATTTGTTGTAGCCTTCTCTGTATCTCTTACCATTTTACTGGCTTCTTCCTCAAGACCCAACCTAGTCTCTGGTCTTCTTCAAGTACCTTCCTTAATGTATCGAGTTGTTCTTTTAATTCAGTAACCTCTTTGTCAATCTCCTCTTGACTCATCCTCTTGCCATTTGCTTTGGCATCCTCTTTCTTATATCCTCTGCTATGGATTCTTTTTGAACCTCTGCTATGACTATCAGTAGTCATCTTATTCTCCTCTTCCTTCATGAGCTCCTCACTCATCTGCAATAAGCCTCTGCTACAACTAGTCCTCATGGCTGCAATCTTACCTCACTAAGCTCTCCTCACTCAGTCTTTTGGTAAGCATGGTCCTCTATCTGGAACCTCCTCTTGAGCAACACCTTTGCTTATTTTAGGCTTCTGCAATTTCTCACTCTCTCTTGAGAACACTTTAGTTTTCCTCTCTGTCCAATCTCTTATTGGATTCTTCAGGTTCACTGCCACTTTTCTATCAGAGTATTCTCCTTACTCGGTCTTCAAGAACACATCTGGTTCTCCTCACAGCTTCTCTTACTGTCACCTGTGAATTAATATAAAAACACACATTCTCAATTTAAAACAGAACATAACATATTACCTCCCCTTCAAGATCTCAGCATGATCTTGTTTCACCATTCCACCTGTGCCTTGGATGGACTGTCCTCTGTTTTGTCTCCAAGTCCTCTTCCCTTAAGAACTTGCATTAAGAAATCTTACTTTCTCTTTCCTCCAAGTAATCCTTTGTTCCTATTTACTCCAAGCCTCTGCTGGAACTGTTACAATCTTCTAGAACTTCAAAAATTCCCCTTACAGTCTTCTGTAGTATTCTCTATCATTCATTCATGCACATTATCTTCTTCTGTGTGCAATCTCCTTTCATAGGAAGTCTTCCCCACTTTGATTGCAAATCTACTCTGATTTCAATTCTGTTCTGACTTCAAACTTGCTTTGATACCACTAATGGTGCAGGATCCGACCCGCACATACCCACAATATGCATTAATATGCGTAAATACCTCTGTCCCATGTAATTGACTCTCAAAGGAGTCAAATCTTCAAACCATGAATGGTTAAGGCCCTTTTTCAATAGTTCCTTTGTATTGGAACTCAATCACCCTGCCTAAACCTCTTATCAAGAGTTTCTACCTTCTCAAAACCTTTTCTTAAACCTTTGTTAAAGTCTCTCATTAATTCTTGCTTATCAGGATCTTAAAACCCTTCAGAACCTTTACATCACCCCTTAACACATTGTTTATATACGTTTTAACGTATAAAACCTTCTATTAGCGCTCTTCCACTTTATAAACCATTATAAAGGAATTAACTTCCAAGATAACTTTTGGCCTACCGTAGAACCTTGTCACAGTTCCTAAGGTTTAACCTCATTGCAATCAACCTTCGCATTCTTTCCTTGGTCATGCATACATATATATCCTCCACTTTCCGATATGTGATTTCCCTTTAGGATTAGGAAATACACTATCGACGCTTAATTCATACCCTTTTCTTTTACAAAGGAAAATTCCACCCAACTCATAAAACAGACTTCAATTTCATTAAGACCGCGACTATTTTTCGTTGTGTCTGCTTCCTTTAGTCGCTCCACAATGCACACTACATTAAGGCCCGATCTCTGATCAGATGATATCTATGATCGCCGATTACCACTTAATCACTATCATCATATCACTCCTTAACTATTCCACAGTTTCTTAGACCTTGGTCTCTCTGATATGCGATGAGCGATCAGATCTGGACCGTCCATCTAACATCAAATCCGATGGCTGTCGCTCAATCAAAATATCGTAATCGCTCTATTCAAAGGCCCATTCTAGTCCTCGTCCCAATGGTTTCCGCCGATGCGATAAGATCTAGGTTGTTGATTCCACAGGTCTCACGGCTCCTGAGCACTGATGCTTTACTCCTCGCTATCTCTTTACTTGTGTTTTATCCACCGTTTCCTTCAATATTCTATTTGTGGTTCAGTTCTTTTGAAGGTTCTGATCCTTCACTGTTTCTGTTGTGCCATCTAAACTGAGCTTAAGTCTTCGAACTCTCAACTTCGTTGTCTCCCCAGAGCTCTGCTCTGCTGCTTCAATTGGGCTCAAGGGTCCATTATGATTCTTTTGAATCGATCTCCTCTCTCTGCGTGTTCTTCACCAGGATTCTACCTACAATCAAAGTTACAGAACCTACGAATTCACCATTTATATGTAATTCAATCATTCAACATAATTTCACGCATTCACATAGTCCGGAATAGACTCCTATTTATAAAAATATGAATGATTTATACATGTCGAGACTCTCTGTCTCTCATGGGCCTGTTCTTCAATATCAGTGGCCTCCCCCTCTATGACTCTACCTGTAGGCTTACATATATCTAGCCTTGGTTCTGTTGAACTAATTCTAGGGTAAATCCTAAACTGACTCGTAAATCCTCTGTACTAACTCCTAAATCTTATGTCCACTATGTTCACTTCAATTAATTCCTAAAATCTCTCTCTCATCCCTCGAATCACGAATTGTTCTAAGAATTTTGATTGACTTTGGACTCTTGTCGTTTATTCCCACTCATGTCCTCATTTATTTGAGATCACTTACAGTTCCTTCCATTATCTAATTAATTCTTATTCTATGCTCAAAAGCCTAATATTACATTAATTTATCACTTTAGGAATCCAACTTCCTAAAAATACATGACCCCCCTATGTCTACTTAATTACAATGATTTCCTCTTGGGTGAATGCTCTTGCATCACCAAGCCTACAAATAGCTCCTTCCAAATCTTTGAAGTGAACTTAGCATATCTATCTGAAATGGTCTCCTCTTTAGAGATCCTTGGTCCCATTGCTATATGAAAATTCTACAATTGGAGGGTACCCTTCCCACTTCTTTGGCTAGTGTGTTACACATATCCTCAACATGCCTTCAAGGATTCTATTTTTCCCCTTTAGTTTTCCATTCGTTTGTAGATGATAAGTTGTACTGAATGCCAATTCAACCCCCAAGCCTACAAATAACTCCTTCTAAAACTTTGAAGTGAATTTAACATCTCTATCTGAAATTATTTTCTTAGGAACCCCAGTAACCTCACAATATATTTGATGAATATTTGTGCCACCTCACTGGCTGAATTGGTGGATTTGACTGCAAAAAAATTAGCAACCTTTCTTAGCTTATCGATGATCACTATTATTACATAATGTTATCTAGAGGTTCTTGGAAAACCGGTAATGAAATCCATGGAGATTACTTCGCACTTCCATTAAAAAATGGGAATGGGATGCAATCACCATGTTGGGTGCTTACATTCATTCTTCACTTGCTGGCACTCCATGCATTTAGCAACAAATTCAGCTACTTCATTTTTCAATTTAGTCCAATATTAAAACTTCTTAATGGTTGTGAGGGTCTTTTGGTATCGTGGGTGGCCAAAATATGCTTTAGCATGGAACTCTCTCATTATCAACCTCTTCAATTCAACATTGTTTGGTACATAGATTATGTTCTTGAATCTAACTAGACCATCCTCTAAAAGCTTATATTCTTCATCCTTTCAATCCTCACCCTCTTGTTGTAGCTTTTCCCTTACTTGTTGATATTTATCATCATGTTGCCTTGCATTTTTTACTTGCTCTCCTAGGTCCATTCCATAAGAACTTATGGCTACTACATTATTTACTTGATTCCTTCTACTAAGTGTATCAACAACCATGTTTTCCTTGCCCTTGATATACTTTATTTCAGTATCAAACTTGTTAAGTATAGTTTGTTGAGAAATCTAAGGCATAGATATTAGGTGATTTCTCTTCTTTAGATAATTGCTTGTGAATTATTTTTACTTTATTAGATTAGGATATTCCTTTTCTTATGTTATTGGTGTTATTTTTCATCAAACAACTACCTATGCACAAACCATAAAGAGTCAAGAGACACAGAATATAAGCTATCAACCAGGGCCAAAAACTCTCCTTTTTGAGATGAAAACCCAAGCAAATTCTTCTTCTTATAGAAATTCCAATTAACGAATACCAAGACCAATACCCTAGACCTTTGTGCAACTCCAAGACCAAGTCACAAGCCTCACTTTATGAGATCCTTCTTGAAAAAAAACTTGTATCACTATCCTCCTTCTATAGTCAAAGCAAGTCGAATTGTCTACACTTCTGAAATTTTTAGTCTCTTCCACAGATCTGGAACTTTCGTCCTATCTAAACCTATGTAATTTACATGTGTGCGTTGTTTGGAGGTATCTACCCTCTTCGCTTGACTAGGATATTCTATCTTGTGACCTCGACTAAAATGTATGCTAGTATGTATAAATTCTTCTTGGCTTCTTTGTTGATTGTGGAAACCTTACTACAAAACCATTAATTTCAGACACACGTGTAAGGAAAAATAACCAAAAACCAGTGCCAAAACAACTCATATTCTCCTCCTTCTTCCCATGCTAGTTGAGATGCTTCTATTCCTGTTTCTCGAACTTTTTGTTATACTTCAGATGTATGACCAAAACTATGTGTGTAGAGTGAAATCCGAGTTGGCTATAAACAGTAGTTTCCCATCATAATGAGCTGACATGAGTATATGTGAGATGACATGTCCTCTGGAAAGTTTACAATATTCCTTTTTGAAGCTGACCTGAGGTAAATTCTTGTGCTTGGTCTTGGAGGGCTACTTGACATTTTCATTAACTCATATACAAATATAATATGCCCAAAAAGGGTCCTTCATACATGAAAATAACTTTCATGACTAGATGACAAAACCTAAAGGCTCACAATGGGAGACATCACTAAAATAAAATTCCTTGTTCATAAAACCCGTGAGACAAGCATTACAATAATAATTTTATTTTTCTTATTTTCATCAATTACATAAAACCATAATTACACGTCATGAAGACTGAACATAGTTACACTTTTCAACACTCCCTCTTAATTAGGCAGGTATTCATAATGGTAATTGGTCATTCTCAATCTGAATAATTCTTATAAGAAGAATCATATTGGTAACCCATCTGTTTAGCATCATATCAACTAGTATTGTCACATAACAATGCCCTAACTATCAACTCTATCTCTCCATGAGATCTAAGCATAATGCTAGGGATACCAATGATGTATAGACACCCTCATCACTGTCTCTCCAAGAACAGACCCCACCTAGGTGCTCAGGGTGTGTTCCACCAGGACTATTCTTATCTTGGATTCCCAGTCCTCAAAGAATATTGGTCCTCTATGACTACTCTTATCTTGGATGTCATAATACATCTTCAGAGAGCATCTGATTCCATATGTTTACCCAGTCCTCCATTTTGTCTTCCCAAGTGAAGAAAAGAATGATGTGTCTATACCTCCCTCTTAATTAGGGAGGACATATCTATTCCAAAAAAATAATGTACTCATTCCCACAGAAGGAATGTACCAAATCTCCCTCTTGACTTAGGAATTTTGCTTCCAAGTTTCTACAAAGTAAGAAACTTGTTTCTAGACTCCCTCTTAAATAGGGACCTACAAGAACTTCTTAGGTGGAGATAGTGGGTAAATCAACTGCTTGAAGAACTCCTCCTCACAATGTCATGAAATTCTTTTCGTTATCTAGGAGTCTTCATGTTTGGGACTTATACATAGGGCACCAACCATCCATCACTTTCATCCATGATTTAGCCATGTCATCATCGGAAAATGATCCATCAGTCCATCTCTGGTGTCAAGCCAGGGTAACTCCAGAATGAGAGAGAGAAACTGATATCTTATTCATTTAGCTAATACATATTTATATACAAAAGTGACGGATCAATTCATCTTCTTGATGACTGTCCAGTTCACCCATCCGTTTCGGATTAGGTGTCAACATTCCCCCCCTTAATCTGAAGGGATGTTGGTGAGTCCAAGCATCGTTCTG
>APFE031244850.1:51374-76208 GCA_000404065.3 Pinus taeda | reverse complement strand
GTAAAGGAAAACGAAAGTAACTTTAATCTGTTTGTTTCTAAGATAGCTACCCGTCTTAGTGGGACTAGCAGCTCTGCATAGACACTAGATTTCCCGATAACACCCGCTTCGTGCAACATTGGTCAAGTATCTTGCCCAAACTTGGATTATGATGTAGGTGTTCTACCACATGACTCTTGAGGGTCATTGTTGGGAAGATCAGTAGGAAATAGGATGGGTTGAGATGTGCTCCCCTATATCACGTATTCTCGAAATGGGGTCGTAGATGTTTAGCTCCCCCATGAGATTCTGGTTTGAGATGTGACCCCCATTGTGGTTCTAGGTTGAGATATCCTCCTTGATGATATGTTCTTCGATGATGATGTGGGTCATAGAATTGGCTCCCCGCCGATGTTTCCTCGGTGGTAACATTGGGCTCCCCGTTGGCAGAGATTTCGGGTGGTAGCAGTGGCTCCCTGATGAATATAGGGTGGTAGCTTAGGCTCTCCTCCGATGTCAAATTCTACTTTTTTTTAGATTCGAGAATGTTCAGCATATGAGTGAGAAAAATCAAAAGGTAAGCAAGAATAAGCAAGAAATGAATCGATATAATCAGCGATGATACGTAATGATGAGATATTTGAGATTGGATATGATTTGATAAGAGGATACACATTACAAGTTGTAGGTGGAATTCTTCTTACTTGAGAGGGAGTGTTAAAATACGAAACTAGGTCAAATTCCAGTTTGGACATCTCATTTGATGGAGATGATGATTACATTGAATTCCTCTTTTCAAGAGGACCAAAATCGACCTAAAGATCATCTAATTTGGACAAGGGAAAGCGTATTTTTGAATTATGATCCCACATGTGCATATTTGATCAGGTCAATCGTAAAGCAAATTAGACACCCTTGGAAGGCTATAAATACAAGTGACCCCTACCTCATTTGCACATCATCATGAGACACTCTTCTTTCTTGGTTTTCACTCACACAAATCTGAGGCATGTCTGCAGAGGAATGGGTTTGCTCAAAGATGAAATTGCAGGGTCCGAAGCTCGCATCTCTATTTTAGGGTTTTGGGCCTCAGTCACAAGCATGACACAGGAATATCTCAACCACAGTCGCTCGCTAACCAGCTCATCTGTGCGGCCAAAGCATCTCAGTCTTATGCACAACTCGTCCTCCATGCAATTAGCATCTAGGGTTTCAGAATCACAGTCGCGGGCTCTCCAAAGGCAAAATTCGACCACATTCGTTAGCTTATAGGCTCAAGGGAGCAACTCGACCTTTCTAATTGCACACATGACTACTCCTCCATGCGACATGGACGTAAATGTTGTTTTTTCAGTTATCCTAAGTTTTCGCTCATTGACTGCAGTGTTAGGTAGTTGACTTCAAACAGTGATAGTTCATTACAAGCTTCAAAATCAGGGTTTTTACTATGAGCATTGTTGGGTTCATTTCATATTTGTTGTTTAGTTGATTTTTGTTGAATAGTCGCATGGATGAATATATGGATCATTGTGCTCTCTTTTGCTGAATCATTCAATGACAGTCTAATAAGAAGAAGAAATTGAAAGGGTTTTCCCCATAGTGGGTTTTACCCTGGTCTTCGACTAAGCCCGGTGTCTCTATGCGTCAATGCTTTTCTTCTATTGTTCCTTTATGTTTCGTTACATTGATGATGATGATATTGTTCTTTCTACATAATTGCATATGTTGTTGAATAATGATGTAAATCTGAATAATGTTATAATGTCATGGGGTAAATTTAATGTGTTAATGAAGAAATGAAATTATCAAAGAAAAGAACAATATACATTATAAAACAAGATCTTGTTGCATTAAGTAGAGTTGAAGCAGAATACATTGACGCATGTGAAGTAGGAAAGGACATTGTGTGGTTAAGAAAACTTTGTCATATTTCTTTGGGAAGCGTATGGATCCTATTGTCGTAAATTGTGATAATCAAAGCAGCATCAAGATGTTTGAAGATCTTGTATTCCATGCAAGGACAAAGCATATCAACAACAAGTACCACTACATTAGGAGCTTGGTAAAAGATGGGGTCGTAAAACTACAATATATTTTGACAGACGCACAGGCAGTTGATGTACTAACAAAGTATCCTTAGAATAAGAAGTTTGAATATTTTAGAAGCATACTTGGGTTGGTCGATACTACAGATTTAGTTGATAGTGAGAGATCTAATGGCAGATGCTTGGGAGGACATTTGGTTGGCCTGTGTGTTGATGTCTATATCCCAAAGAGGGAGGGTGGTGTTCAGCTTTGGAGCTCTGACCTTGGATACGCACCTAGATCCCTGGGTTGATGGTTAGTTAGTAAGCCTAATGGTACCTAGACTCGTTGAAAGCTCTAGTCCATCTTACACCCACCCGAATAGATTACCCTGGTCAGGCATGTATTCCGTAGCACTAAGTGTGCTAGAACTATTCATAGTTCATGTCATTTTGAAACCTTTCATGTACTTGTTTCTACGTGTAAAATGTAACTATGAATACCTCCCTAGTTAAGAGGGAGTGTTGAAGAATGTAACTAGCTTCGGTCTTCATAATTGTACTTGTCAAAAGAAAATTTTATTATTAAATAAATGACTTATTAAAGCACGGGTTTCATGCTTGGGTCAATGTTTTCTAGGTGAAAGTCCCCATTGAGGACTTCTAGGTTTTGTATTGAGTCATTAGAGTCATTGTAATTATTATTAGACCATTCCTGGGCTTTAGTATCATGTAAAAAGAATTATTTTTAAGTCAAAAAGAAAATTTGTCACCTCCACACCAATTCAGCCCTGCCCTCAACAAGTCGGCTTGGATTAGGGAAATTTGACCTCACAATAAGTCTATATATTGAGCAGTTCGACTTCATTTGGAGAGCATCATCATCAAGTTCGATCTCTAAGAAGTAGTAGCTGGAAAAGAGTGTGAAGTTGAAGGAGAAGGAGAGAAGCTAGGAAGAGGAAAATCAAGTTTTTGGGCTACCCTTCTCTCACACATGTGAAGATATTGAGTTGAAGCTGGGGCTGAAATTTTGTCTTTGTTGCAAGGCCGAAGTTCTGAAGCCGGGGACCGAAAATCTTATGTTAGGGCTGAAATTCTAATCTGAAGCTACACCTTGAACCGTTGACACTTGGAAGGCCGAGAAAGGACATCTACAAGGAGGAAGAGTGGACTTGGTGGTTGGAGGAGGTCTTTGTCTAGGTCTAAGGAATCTGGAAGTGTCTCATCTTGAATTGAATTATTGAAGGAAGAGTTCTTGACTGGGTTTTCCTCTTACAGGGGTTTTTCCCTGACTGTGCGCCTATATCTTGTGTCTCTTGTTCTTTTGATCTTCACATATACATAATTTGGTAATTGCTTGATGAAAGATAAACTAATAAAGAAGTAAAAGTGGCCAACATACTCCACAAGTAATTATCAAGAAATAGGAATCAAACCCTATATTTACTAGCATTGATTTCTCAACATGATACATGCAAATTGGTCAGCTGGAGATGCAAGCATTTCTAAAGTTGCAGGAGTACCTGTGAGCGGCAGAAGAGGTAGCAAAGGGCCTATACGTAGACTGAAAGGGCTAAGTTGAGCACTCCTTTAGCAAGTACTTCAAGAGTATCTTGTTCAAGGGTAGATTGATGATCACAAGTTTTTGACATCAAGCCCTAGTTGTTCTTGTATCAAGACTAAGTATAAAGGCCATGATCCCTAGTATGGGAGCCCTATGTTTGTTGTATTAAAGATTGTAAGGTAACAATTTTTGGGTTGAAAATGTTTTGTGTGTTGATTTTGGGTAGCATCGGATGTGCTCTAGCTCTGAAATTTTGTGGAGGGGCTAGAATACATGAGACCTCCAAGACCCAAAAATCATTTGGAGAAATTCCACCCGGATGAGAAGTTATTAAAATAATAAATATTTTTAATGGGTATAGGAGTTATTCATTTCAGAGGCAAAGGAATAGTTGAAGGAGTGACGAAGAGCCAGAGAAGTGACGCAGAGGCTCACGTAGTGCCTGCGTCGACATTTCGAGCCTACAGAGGGTGACACAGAACCTGATAAGAGCTCACGCAATGACTATGTCAGCTTTCTAGGCCAACGCAAAGCTTGAGAGGCTCAAAACAGTCAGTTGTCGGGGCTCGAGGAGCAGATCAGATTCGATCAGTGGAGCTGGTGGGACGATGTTGCTATTGGTGCAGAACAGTGTCTGTGGAGATAGAGCCATGGTAGCGGGAGTCACTGCCTTGACAGATTTCTAGCCGAAGAAATCTAGATCCGGGTTGCTACAACAAAGGAGGATTAGAGAGGAGTGATTTGACATTTGGCAAGAGGATTTCCGTGAAGGAAATCAGGACTCAATGGGAGTCTAGAGGAGCTTGTTCCTTAGAGGGTTTCTTGTGCCAAAGAAATCCAGATCCGAGTCTTGCTGGATTAGCAGCAGGAGAGGGAGAAGAGAACCAGCCTTATATTTTTTTAGCAGAGATGGCGGTCAATCGACTGAGGGATCAAGACAAAATTGATGGAGCATCCAACTTTGTCATCTGAAAGGCTAGGATCCTAGCAATCCTAGACAAACATCGCATCAAGGACTATGCCTTGAAAGTAGTTGTTCCGATCGACGTTGATCCGTTGCAAAAGTACGAGGCCCAGGCAAAGGCAAAGGCTAAATACATGATTCTAGACGAGGTCAAAGATGATCTGGTCCCACACATTGCTAAGAAGGACATAGCAAGGGAGATGTGGGAAACATTGACCACCTTGTACTAGAGCACTTCCGTCCAACGTAAGATACTATTAGAAAATCAGCTGAGACAATACTAGATGCAGAAGGGAGAAGAGATCGATCCCTTCCTCCTCAAGTTGCAAGGGATTCGCAACCAATTGAATTCTTTAGGGTCTACACCAGATCCTAAGTTCATGGTCAGGACTACCCTGAATACAGTCACCGAGGACTGGGAGACATTTGTCCAAAGTATCTTGGGCAGAGCGACTCTCCCCAGATGGGAGGAGATGTGGGCAACTCTTCGACAAGAAAAGATCAGGAGGTTGACCAAGGCAAGGAATAGTGTCAAAGGAGCCCGGGTCAAAAAGGAAGAGGAGGAGGATGCAACTCTCACATCATCAGGACAACAAGGGCAACAAAAGAGAAAGAAGAAGGATATTTCTAAGGTCAGATGCTTCAAGTGTGGGGAACTTGGACATTTCGCCACTCAGTGCCCCCTAAAGAAGGGCAAGGAGGAGGCTTCTAACTCGAAGGCTGCTCTAGCAAAGGCTGACAGTGTTAAAATTGGCAACTAGGGACAAACTCCATGTGAGTCATCTTATTAATGGTAGCTGATATTTTTCTTGGATCCCTCTCATCGAGAGGTGTAGGATGTATCTAAAGATCATCCGATTCCAATAAGTATTCATGGAGTTATGAATTTATTTGTGTTATAAGACAATTCGTCAAGGTCGGCCACCAAATAAATAACACCCACATGTGGCTAGCAATTAAATAACACCCACATGTGCTCAATGTTTTAGTATAAAAGGAGATGACTTGAGTCATTTCACACACACTTGTCTCTTGATTTCTCTCCACTAGTTTTGGGTTTTAGTGTGAGAGAAACCTAGGAGGACGTAGCCCTAAGACGTAGGAAGAAAGGAGGCTTAACAATCTGCCCTAGCCTCAGTCCTAAAGAAGTCCTAACGAAGTCCTAAAGAAGTCCTAACGAAGTCCTAAAGAAGCCCTAGACATAGTCCTAAAGAAGCCCTAACGTTGTCCTAAAGAAGCCCTAGATGTAGTCCTAAGGAAGCCCTAGACATTATCCTAAGGAAGCCCTATCCATAGTCCTAAGGAAGCCCTAGCTATAGTCCTAGAATACCCTAGACGTAGTCATCTAAATGAGGTATGTTCACACTAGGGTAGGCCGCATTTCATAAGGTAAATTCTAGGCTCGATTTAAGGACAATTAGGGACTATTGTCTACCCTAACCAGCCCCAGAAATTACAGTAGTAATGAAGTGACAAACAACAGCGTTTGTATGGTGTGTTGGCAGCAAAGGAAGATGGGATAGCAAGGTCACATGGTGTAGCAAAGGAAGATGGGACAGCAAGGTCACATGGTGCTGCAAAGGAAGATGGGACAACAAGGTCACATATTGCTGCATACGCAAATGGGACAAGCAATCATAGGAGCAACAGTCACTAACAATGGGACAACAGTGCTAGGAATGTGATAGCGAGGTGACCCATGAAGTTTGAATGCATAATAGTGCAACAAGATGCATGGGAAGCATGATAGCAACAATGTTACAATGACAACATGATAGCAACAATGTTACAATGATGGCATGGTACAACAATGTAACAATGGGTCAGCAGCAAAGGCATGCTAACAATGAAACAGTAGGGTGGCAAGAATGATGCAGCAAGCACATGGGGCAGTATGGCAAACATGGTGCAGCAATGGCACATGATGGTTCATGATGCAGTACAACGATGCGTATAGTCATGATTGATGAAGCATGATGCAGCATAGTGATGATGGGTGCAACATGGTGCAGCACAATGAGGTGCAGCATGATGTTGAGAAGTAGCACAATGATAGGTGCAGCATGGTGATGGAGTAACCTAGGAGAATCAGTTGAAGCAGCATGTCTTCAATTGAGTTCAACTACCTCATGTATCATCTACTTAGAGATGATCTATGCTCTTATTTAGATAAGTCAAAGTGTTGACTTTTGTTGTAAATGTACTCTCTCTCTCTCTGTTGAACTATTGAAGAACATATAAGAAGAATTGATCAAGGGTTTCCCCACACTGGGGGTTTTTTCTCCCCAGGCTAGCGCCACATCTTGTGTCCTCTTGTCTTGGCTTGTCTTCTGCGATCTATGTTTATGTTATATCTGCAATTTACTTTAACGTTGATGTGATTGCTAATCTGGGAAAGATATTGAGCTAACTGTGAAAATTGAAATAAATTGCTCTAAGCATAGAACATACCTAAACTTAACATGATATCAGAGGTGAGTTGAAGACAAAGCCCAAGTAAGAGTGAAAGAGCAATCACCGAAGAGAGTTGGGAAAGGACAAAAGGATCAATGGATTCCTCATCCCTCTTCAAATTCACCAATAGTGAAGTCGAAGCAGAGAACGTTATCAGTACGGTGCAGCAGAAGCTTCTAATGGCCTACCTAAAGATCACTTCAATGGGAAGTCCGGATCTAAGAGAGGAAGGAAAGGAAAATGCCTTGTTTGTAATAAGTTCGGCCATTATGCGAAGGAGTGTCCAAATGTTAGGGACACATCACTTGATGATGATAACAATCATTCCAAGGACATCTTCAATGATCAAAGGAATGATAGGTAATGCAGGTCATCAAGGAAATAGCCGACTCTTCAAAGAAAGCAAGGAACCACATGTATGAAGAATCAAATGTTGTTTCTAATGAGATAAAGAAGTGTTATCTTATATTGGCCCTCTCCTTCAGACTCTTTGGGAATCTGGCTTATTGATTGTAGTGCTTCAAGGCACTGCATCGGATAGAAGGGTGCTCTCTCTAATGTGGTAGAGAGGGAAACAATTGTGGGATTATACTTGGAGTCGATGCCACCTATCCTGAAAAGTGTGTAGGGAATGTTACCCCTTAATTGAATGAGGGTAAGTGGATTCATTTACAAGAATCTCTTTTTATGTACTTGATCGCAAGAACCTAGTGTCCATTACGGCAATGGAAGTCAAAGGTTATAGAGTGACATTCATCGATGGAAAGGTACGTGTTTGAAAATGGAATTTTCAAATATGCTTTTGAGTTCAGGGTTGGAAGTTTGTATCAAGTTGTAGGATGGTCCATTGGGGACCATGTCAGTTGACACATCTCATCTATAGCATCAGAGATCTACTTATGGGGCCCTACCCGATGTGAGTCAGATGGTGACAAGGATGCCTAAATTCAAGAAGAGCATGACGGTACATGTCTAAAATGTACCAAAGGAAAATATTACAAGGGAACCATTCCCCTCATGTAGTAGGTCCACAGGTTTGGAACAACCCGAGGGGTTTGAGATTCATGATTGGGAATCTCATGTATGTAGGTGGAAGAAAGCCCTTTATGGCTTGAAGCCAACACCCCGGGCTTAATATGAGAGGATTGATATCTATTTGATGAAGCTGAGATTCATTAGGAGTGAAGCCGATCCAAACCATTGCTTGAAGGTTGTGGATGATAGACCTCTCATACCGACAACTTCTGAGGACGACCTCTTTTTGATAGATGTAGACCCTTTCAGTTACAAAAGTAAGAGGGAGTTGGTTTCCAGATTTGGAGTGGTAAACTACAAGCCCATGACTAGCTCGAGGATCTTAGATTTTAGAAGTTATGTGGTAGTAATGCCAGACCAGATTTGGGAAATGCCTCTGAGTTTCATAAACTCATTCACGTTGATGTTCTTGGTGAACTTCCATTAAGGCATATGTTTTGCAATTAGCATGATGAGCTCATATACGGTTAAGCCTCATCACTCACATTGGATTGGTGCCAAGAATCTTCTAAGATATCTTCGGGGCATAATCTCTCATGGATTGAGATACACTGCCGGAAATGTGAAGCTACATGATTATTCAAATGCTGACTGGGCAGGCAGTGTGGAGGATCGCAAGATCACTTCTGAGTGTTGGTTGTCTTTGCATTCTTCTTTGATATCCTGGATGAGCAGGAAGCATAAGTCGGTTGCTATAAGCACCTCTGAGACCGAATACATAGCTACGAGTACAATCTCGTTTGAAGCTGCCTGGTTTTGGAAGCTCTTTAGTGAGTTGTTCGTACACATGATGGATACCACCGTGATCTTCTGTGTCAACCAGGGGGAGCTTTGACTGTTGAGGAATCCCGTATTCTATGATTGCTCCAGCATATAGACATCAGATACTACCTTATCTAGGATATGGTACATCAATGAGCGAGAAGGCTCCATCGCATTGAGACTAATGTATAGGTCACAAACATTCTATCAAAGCCCCAGGGAAAGGTCAAATTTGTGACTTTCTCGAACGACTTGGAGTCATTGAGAGACCCTCTTATGAGGGTCCTACATGATGCATGCATTGAGCTCTGGGAGCTCCGAGGGGCTTGGGGTACTTCTTGGAGCAACAAGCGACCATAAGGCAACTCACCCTCCCCTAATGGTGCGTTGTGTACAGGGTGAATGGTTCAACCTTCCCCTGTGATACCATGTGGCGACTTATGGATGAGATGAGTGGTTCTCATGTCGAGGCATCCTACCCATGCAGTCTGGGACTCATGGGAAGTACCTCTCATCTGGCCAATGATAGGGAAATGGGGTTAGGGACCATAATAGTACTATCGATGGACGCATCATTGTATCTACTGTACTCCCTATGCTAGGATGACTTCCATTGATTTGGGATCAATGAAACTAATCTGGAATCAGTATGAGTGGTTTGAGACACTCTCTTGTTGTATTGACCTGGGATCAATGAAACTGATCTAGGATCAGTATGAGTGGCTTGAGACACTCTCTTGTGATATTCATATGGGATCAATGAAACTTATCTGGGATCAGTATGAGTGGTTTGAGAAAATCTCCTTTGATATTGATTTGGGATCAATTGGAACTGACTTCGGGTCAGTAAGAGTGATATGACTCACTCTCTTGGAATCGATCTGGGATCAGTAAGAGTGGTATGACACACTCTCTTCATATGGAACTGACTTTGGGTCAGTAGAGAATGGTATGAGACATTCTCGATCAATTCTTCTTCTTCATGGTTCAGCAGAGAAGTGCAGGGCACTGAGGGCAAAGATGGTAAAGTCTGGCAGATGGATCAGTGGATGGAGTTCTCACTAGTTGAGAGGGAGTGTTAAAATTGGCAACTAGGGAAAAACTCCATGTGGGTCATCTTATTAATGGCAACTGATATCTTTCTTGGATCCCTCTCATCGAGAGGTGTAGGATTGATCTAAAGATCATCCGATTCTGATAAGCATTCATGGAGTTATGAATTTATTTGTGTTATAATACAATTCGTCAAGGTCGGCCAACAACTAAATAACACCCACATGTGCTCAACGTTTTAGTATAAAAGGAGATGACTTGATAGTCATTTCAAACACAATTTTCCCTTGATTTATCTCCACTTGTTTTGGGTTTTAGTGTGAGAGAAATCTAGGAGGAAGTAACCCTAAGGCGCAGGAGGAAAGGAAGCTTAACAATCTGCCCTAGCCGCAGTAAAAAAGAAGCCCTAACACTGTCCTAAAGAAGCCCTAGACACAGTCTTAAAGAAGCCCTAATGTTGTCCTAAATAAGTCCTAGACGCAGTCCTAAAGAAGCCTTAACGTTGTCTTCAAGAAGCCCTAGACGCAGTCCTAAGGGAGCCCTAGACGATATCCTAAGGAAGCCCTAGCCACAGTCCTAAGGAAGCCCTAGCTGCAATCCTAGAATACCCTAGACGCAGTCATCTAAATGAGGTATGTTCACACTAGGGTGGGCAACATTTCATAAGGGAAATTCTGGGCCAGATTTGAGGACGGTTAGGGACTGTTGTGTGCCCTAACCAGTCCCAAAATTACAGCAGTAATGAAGTAACAAACAACAACGTTTGTATGGTGTGTTGGCAGCAAAGGAAAATGGGAAAACAAGGTCACATGGTGCAGCAAAGGAAGATGGGACAGCAAGGTCACATGGTGCTGCAAACACAAATGGGACAACAAGCAATCATAGGAGCAGCAGTCACTAACAGTGGGACAACAATGCTAAGAATGTGACAACAAGGTGATCCATGAAGTTTAAATGCATTATAATGCAGCAAGATGCATGCACAACATGATAGCAATGATGGCATGATAGCAGCAATGTTACTATGACAACATGATAGCAGCAATGTTACAATGATGGCATGGTACAACAACGTAACAATGGGTCAGTGGCAAAGGCATGCTAACAACAAAACAACATGGTGCAGCAAGCACATGGGACGGTATGGCAAACATGGTGCCGCAATGGCACATGATGGTACATGATGCAGTACAACGATGGGTATAGTCATGATTGATGAAGCATGATGAGATGCAGCATAGTGATGATGGGTGCAGCATGGTGCAGAATAGTGAGGTGCAACATGATGATGAGCAGCAGTGCAATGATAGGTGCAGCATGGTGATGGAGTAACCTGGGAGAATCAGTTGAAGCAGCACATCTTCAACTAAGTTCAACTACCTCATGTATCAACTACTTAGTGATGATCTATGCTCTTATTTAAATAAGTCGAAGTGTTGACTTCTATTGTAAATGTACTATCTCTCTCTCCCTCTATGTTGAACTATTGAAGAACATATAAGAAGAATTGATCAAGGGTTTCCCCACATTGGGGTTTGTCCCTGGCTAGCACCATATCTTGTGTCCTCTTGTCTTGGCTTGTCTTCTACGATCTATGTTTATGTTCTATCTGCAATTTACTTTAATACTGATGTGATTGCTAATCTGGGAAAGATATTGAACTATCTGTGAAAATTGAAATAAATTGCTCTAAGCATAGAACAAACCTAAAATTAACAGACAGGGAAGGCGAGGATGACGGTTGTGCCATGAGTGCTCATGTGCCTCTGGAGAAGAGGTGGGGCGACATGGAGTTGTAGTCGAGAGGATTACATGAGGGGAAGGATCCTTGAGGTGCCCAAACTCTTGGATCACATACAGCTATAGGAGCCCTTAACGACAATAGCAAAATGATAGGTGTCGATTGGAGCGAAGTGTGATGGAGCGATAGTGGCAGAGCTAGAGTGTCAAAGTCTGAGGCAACGCAGTGGATGTTGTAGCAGTGCGAGAGGCACAGAGCAGTTTGCAGCAGTGCAGTAGCAACAGAGGGTCAGTCAACACAGATTAACAGCAGAGGTATCTTCAATGTCACGAGGCATCCATACTGACTGGCATGTCAACTTTTAGGTGAAGTTTCAGTTGCTTACTTGTCAACAAGTAAGTTGCAGTGCAGCAGTTAGCAGTGGCAACGTTATGGGCAGCATTTTGAGAGGGCACTGTAGTACAAATGTAGCAGTGGCAGTGGAAGATTCATGGGCAGCAGTACAGGAAGCAGCAGTGCAGTGGATGAAGGGCATCAGGCCAAGCATCAGCAGCACAGAGGACTGATGCAGTGGATCAGTGTAGTACTTATGTTGAGAAATGTTACTAGAGCACATTCCTTGCTAAGAGGGAGTGTTGATTTTGGGTAGCATCGGATGTGCTCTAGCTCTGAAATTTTGTGCAGGGGCTAGAAATTAGAATACATTAGATCTCCAAGACCCAGAAATGGTTTGGAGAAATTCCACCCGGATGAGGAGTTATTAAAATAATGTGTAGTGGATCAACGTAGTATTGATGTTGAAAAGTGTTACTAGAGCACATTCCTTGCTAGGAGGGAGTGTTGATTTTGGGTAGCATTGTATGTGCTCTAGCTTCGAAATTTTGTGGAGGGGCTAGAATACATGAGATCTACAAGACCCAGAAATGGTTTGGAGAAATTCCACCCGGATGAGGAGTTATTAAAATAATTAATATTTTTAATGGGTTCCAAAGTCTAAACTTAGGAAAGTAAAAATATTAATGGGTATTAATAAGAACATGGGTGAGAAACTTCTAAGTGACGAGGATCAAATCTGTTTTAATCTTAGCCGTTTATTAGGTTCTTAATCTCGGTCATTGATTCATCAACAGGAAAAGTATAAGAGGAGGATTGAGGGTCAGTTGCAGATACACTGGAGAGATCATTCAATTCATTTTTTTTCTAGGGTGAGGTTTGCTGAGAAAATCGAACAAGCGATCTGTAGCAGTGAGAGGGGCAGTAGCAGAGAGTTGGATTGGAAGGGAGTTCCGAGCCAACAAGTACCAGGCAGAGAGGTAGCAGTAGCATCAGAGAGGCAGCGCCGAGACCTACACAACTGAGGAAGGGGCTCATGCAGAGCTGATGTAGGCCAAGAGGCTTCTTGCAGTGGCAACGCGAGATAATCGATGGAAGTTCGAAATTTTGCTCGGAGTTCGATGTTCTGAGCCGAGAGGGCTAAAGTCGAAGCTTCTAAGGGAAAATCGACCAGCAGAGAAGTGACACAGTCTCCCAGAGGCAAGACGTTAGCCCATACAGAGCAGATTGTGCTGGGATTTTCGCAGTGCTAGCCAGACTCAGCGATTCGGTGGATCAGTGGAGACTTGGAGAACGAAGTAAACTCTCATATGTATTTCTTGCTGCCGTAATATCTCTGAAAGGCTAGCTAGTGTGAGAGGCAACCTATTGTACTCAGATTATGCTTGCTTAATACAAACCCTCTATATGCTGCACTAGTTTTCTTGAATTGGGTTTTTCCAGGGATGATTGTCCAAAAATAATGGTGTCCCTAGTGTATCTGTCTCGTTCTATTTCAGTTCATGATCTGTATGTATGTGTAGTCTGCAATAGTGTTTTTATCGCTATTTAAATAATTAAATAACTTTTTGAATGTAAAAACAAGTAAGAGATGATAAACCAGTGATTGCAGTAGGATTTTTGATGTGTAGGTTAAAAAAAATTTCACATTGTGTACTACATTGATTCCCTACTATACATTTTCCTTTGTGCAAAGTGATTGTGTTGTGGCATTTTGGTGTGTTTTGGATCGTGCCTTAGACATAAACCTGATTCTGAAGTGCCGAGGAAAAATCAACATGGTACCAGAGCTACTTTGAAGGGACAGTTGAATCAGAGTGTGCACAGTGTACAACTAAAGAGGGAGGCGGTTGCCTTGTTATTGAAGGACTAATAGCAATGGCGAAGTTGGCTACTGGTTTACGATATAAGGATAGGTTGGATGGGTTGTCCAACTATAGTCCTTGGATGTAATAATCACTCTAAATAAAATTCTACTAAAAATAAATTCTAAAATTTTGCAATTTTGGTGATGAATAAATTTTGGGTCAAAACTTAGGAAAAGTGGAATGTGGGGACCACTCCAAGGGGGAATTTGACTTGGAGGGAAGGAGGAGAGAGAAGGAGGTCAAATTGTGTGGCCCACAAGGAGGAAGGAGGGCCAACAATTATAAATAGAAGGGGAGGCCTCCATTTTTGGGACTTTAGGCCATTTTTAGAATTGAACCATAGTTTTTTTATGCTGCTCAGCCAAGTCAACTAGTGTTGCTTAGCACAATTATTTTCGGGTGGGAATCTCACCTCCTTCTCCAATAGACTTTGAGTGCCACTCAAGGGGATTTCATCTCTATCATTGCAGATTTGTTCCAGAGACAATTGCAAGGAGAATTCGTCCCATTTGTGAGTAGATTGGGTGCAGAAGAAGAACTCGCACTCCTTGGGAGAGATAGCTATAGGGTAGATCCAGTTCCAGGAATTTGAGGAGATTCTCTCTTGGAATTTCACTAGAGGAATGTGGGAGTTTGCATGCTAAATTTGTGAGTAGATTGGGTGTAGAAGAAGAACTCGCACTCCTTGGGAGAGATAGCTATAGGGTAGATCTAGTTCCAGGAATTTGAGGAGATTCTCTCTTGGAATTTCACTAGAGGAATGTGGGAGTTTGGGGGGAATTTTGAGGGTGTAATTGTGCATTATGGGCATGCACAGAGGGTCATTGGCAAGGCCTACACAGGAGTCAGAGGAAGGAGAATTTGTGGTGGAAAGGCGCTGGAGAAAATCGAGAGAAAGTTAGGGAGAAATTCGCAGAGATTTTGGGCAGGCCCTTTAGGGAATTTTGGGAGCTCTCTTGAGCAGTTTTCTAGTGGTGCATACCAGAGAAAAGACTAGGAAATTCGCTCTAATTTGTGGGTTTTCTAGAGGGTTGGAGTTTGGATAAAAGCTTTCTAGATTTTGTTTATCTTGGAGCCTAATCAACACTTGGGCAGCATAGATTCCACCTATGTTTGGCTTTGCTCACTGTAGTAACCTCAGGTTCATCTATTCCTATCTATTGTACTCCATTTCCATCATTATAATAAAATGGCTTAGTATTTTGGTGCAGATTTTTGGTGTGGCTGATATTTTTGGTGGTGTGTTTATTTCAGGTTGCATGTTCATTGTTTTTCTTATGTTATCACTTAATATTTCCACTAGGAATATTACAATGGTATCAAAGCAGTCATTTGGCCAACTGTTGGGAAAAACCCTTTTCTATGACCCCAAAAGACAAGCAGAACAAAACCTACCGAGGGTAGAGATATAGGAGCAAAGAAAGGGAATTGCAGATCAGCACCGATCTGGAGGTTCCTGAGTAGGAGATAGACGAGACAAACATAGGAAATACCAATAAAGAGGATGCAACCTTCCAGAGCCTTTTGAATGTTATGAATGAGTTGGCTCAAGGGAAAAGGGAGATGGTGCAGGGGCAAAGTTAGATGTTAGTTGAGATGAGACAACAATATCGTAACAAGGGCGGCCATGGGGAGTTCATTATAGGAGAGGGATAAGGCACATCCCATCATGATGACAGTACCAACCCACAGAGTCATCCCCACAGTTAAATTAAACCATCGAGGTCTACTATGCCCACATTTCCGACTGCAGGGGCTTGAGGGCAGCCAGATATGGATGAGATGCCCTTAGGGGATTATTTCTGTGACTATCAGACAATGGGAACAAAATTTTGTGATGCTATAACCTTCTGGGATTTTTGCCAACTCAAGCATGGAATAAAGGAAAAGGGACCATCAGAACATTTGCGCATAATTCTGATTTGCAACGCACAGTTGGGAGGTTATTCCTTCCTACTTTTGATGGCTCCTTTAAATGCTAGGGCATGGGTGGAAAATCTAGACACCTATTTTCACCTTAACCAGATGACAGAAGTGGAGGCAATTAAGGTAGCTACTTTGCACTTGGAGGGAGACACTCATGACTAGTGGTACCATGGGTTGTCAACATTGGGGCATGTTGGAGTAACCTCTTATGAGGAATTCACTAGGAAGGTGTTGGAGCATTTTGACCTAAGAGACCCTGAGGCACACTTCAGAGTGTTGACCCGGCTCAAGCAGACAGGCAATGCAGAGAAATACATAGCAAAATTCTTGAGGGTGTCAGTGAGGTGCCAAATCTGTCAGAGACCAGGAGACTCTTCCTATTTGTGGAGGGCTTAGCTGAGCCCTTGTGTGGGCTAGTGAGTTCGAACAAACCTACTACTATGCTCCAAGATGCAATGAGCAGAACACGGGACTTGTGGGGTGCAATCCCCAAGACTAGACCCCCAGTATCCACGAGACCTACCTTTCCACAAAAGGGTAGATATACCAAACCCCCACCGTACAAGGACATACTAGGGGGTGGGAAGTTGGATGATGAGACAGGAGAGACCTTCGTAGGAGACAGTTGTGTTTCATGTGCCAGGAGCCATGGGCACTAGGGCACAAGTGCACCGAGCACAAGGCCCATTGCATAGAGGTGTTTTTAGATAGTGAGTCAAAGGGTGATGTGGAGCAGGAGGCAAGGGGAGATGATGGAGAGCTACAGGTTACTGGAGGAGGAGGACCACCTCCACCACCCCACCTGAAGGAGCCCCTTTCTTACCCACAGGGGGAAGTTATTGCTTCACTTCGGGGAGTGTCGAAGTACCTGACATTGAGGATTAGAGGCACAGTGCAGGGGCAACATGTATCAATGCTAGTGGACAATGGGGCTACCCACAATTTTTTTGATGCCCAAATGGTGGAGCAGAGAGGGATACGCAATGAGACCTTTGAGGACTTTTCTATCTTAGTGCCTGGAGATAGGACCATACAGTGTACTAGGTAAATCTATGACCATGGGGAATTACTCAATGACCGATCATTTCTTTGTAGTTGATATTCTAGACACCAATGTGGTGATGGGTATTCATTCGCTCTACTCCCTTGGGCATGGCACCAAGGACTGGAGAAGGTTGGAGATGGAGTTCACAGGGCCAAATGGAAAGCTAGTGGTATTGAGGGGTATGCACTCATACCCACCTTAGATACCAATGATTATGGGAGAAAACACTATATGATTTCGCTATTCACAAGATTCCAAGCAACACCTATGCAAAATTTAGAAATTACCATCTAATAAAAGTTATAAATTTCAACTCTCGTGTGTTTAGAGAAAACTCCCATCACCAATTGAGTTGGGTTGATCACCATGTAGAATATGCACTATGCAAGCCTAGTCCAATGTTGTGAACCCTATTTGCAATTTTTTCAAATCCTTTTCTAGTATAATCCGATTTGATAAGCATTTTTATTTTTTTAAAGATGGGTGAGTATGGCCAGAATAGTCTCTATGCTCAAGTTATTGTGAAAATGCTCTATTATGGTTTACAAATTCACATAGGCTTTGCTATAAAAATACAAAATCAAATTATGATATTGAAATGGTTTTGTGAAATTCACCTAAGCGTTGCTATAAAAGTACAAAATTTTGAATAGCATTTCCATAGTTGGTATCTAGGGTTCATCTCTATGACTCCTACAATTGGATACATGCCTATTAAAATAGTAAATACTTCACAATTTTCCCATAAAAATAAAATGAAATCATATTTAAAATATAGATAATTTTTCACATCCAAATCCCCTATCGGCCATGATAATTATTGTCAAAAGATATTTACCACATTAAAACACAAATAGTCATATTTAATTGTGAAAAAATAAAAATTCTTAGCTCTATCAATAAGCAATGGCTATATCTATGACATAAAATAATCAGGGCGAAGATGAATTTAAAATGTTAGTTTCTCTATGAGCAAAGATGAATTACAACCCTAGTATCTTTGGGGACTTTGTGTGGCATCCAGTTCTCCTCATCCTAATAGATTTGTGCACCACAAAATCCAAGCTTACACATAGGGTAGCACTAACCAAATTCATCCAATCATGCCCACCCACACTAATTTCTGACCCAAAGAGTTGTTGATTTTGGGTAGCATCAGATGTGATCTAGGCCTCAAATTTTGCAAGGAGGCTTGAGCACATGCAAAACCCAGAAACCATTTTGGGGAATTCCACCCAAAGACAATTATATTAAAATAATTAATATTTTTAATGGGGTTCCTAAGTCTAAACTTAGGAAAACTAAAACATTAATGGGCATTAATCTAATTGTGGATGAATCTTCTAGATAAAGATAGAGATCAAGTCAAAATGATCTAAGCCTTTGATTAAGATTTAATCTAGGTTGTTGGTTGTCCAATAGGAAGATATAAGAAGGGACTTGAGGGTCATTTGGAAATACACCAAGAGAGATCAAAAAATCGATTTTCTGAGGTGAGAAGTTCTCGGGAAGAAAATTTGATTGAGGAGATTTCTTGCAACAGAGGGGCAGGGATAGCTTTTGGAGAGAGTGATTTTCTCAGCCGAGGATTCATCAGCAGAGAGAGGCAGAAGGTAATCAAGCAGTGGCAATGCTGAGCTAGACGGGCTGATGTAGAGCTATGCAGAGGTAGCGCAGAAGCCAATGAAGAGACCGAAATTTGCAGAGGTATTTCGAGTTTCAGACGCAAAAGCTGGGGTGTGAGACCGGGAGGCAGAAACCGAATCTCCTGGGTAGCAAATCGACCATTCAAAGGAGTGACGCAGTCCCCTGAGAGCTTGACGTTGGGCTAACGAAGACACAGCGCAGAGGCAACCAAAAAAGTCGAGGAGGAAATCAGCTTGGGGCTGGATCAATCAGGATTTCTAGTGATAATGTGAGGTAACCTCACAATTCTTTCTGCCAGTATTTCTCTTTGTAAATGAATAACCCTGTGAGGTATTCAGAGATGTATTCAGAATTTGCTACTACTTAATAATAAGAAAACCCTCAGAGCTACTGCACTAATTTTCCCACGTTGGGTTTTTCCGGGGACATTTGTCCAAAAATAACGATGTCCTATGTGTTTGTATTTCCTTGCTTAGTTTCTATGTTTCAGAATCATACTTAATTTGGTGTAGGTTGCTTCAGTAATTTACTTCAATATTTCAAGAAGAAATCTAAAATAAGTTTGTAATGTAATTTACAATCTAGGTGAAGTAGATTCAGCTGGTTGCAACAGGATTCCAGAGACTGTTAGATCTAGGAATTTTCACATGGTATCAGAATTGTTGATGTGAAACAAGAAGAGCAGATCTAGTATTGAAGCAAGGGCCAACTTGCTGCAACAAGCAGCAGTTCAAATCCTCTAAGGGATTGCGTAGTTTTAGCCAGGAGGGCTATAATTTCAAGGTTGTCTCTCTCTGAGTGAGTCGACAAAGAGGTAACACTGTCGGATCGAGAATTTGCCAAGGCAAAGGGAGCCGCGCAAAGCCTCAACACAGAGCTAGAGGGACGCGGTTTTCTGCAAGCTAAGTGCTAGGCAGAAAAGCCGTCGGAAGAAGGAAGCAAATCGCTTTGTGAGGGAATACTTCCCCAGTGGTTTCTTGCTGAGGAAATCAATATTTCTCATTTGTTGGGCAGCAGAGGAGCAACAGATTTACCAACTCCATTAGGGAGTGCGTAAGCCAGCCTAGGAGCTACGCAGTAGGGAGAAAGAGGGAGTTGTTCGGCATTTTTTGAAGAATATGGCAACCAGTGGCTTGAGGGATCAAGACAGGTTGGACGTAGCTTCCAACTATGTCATCTGGAAGGCTAGAATGTCTTTCCTTCTAGATGAGCATGCCCTCAAGACGTATGTCAATAGTGTGGTAGTTGAACCTGCGGATGTAGATCCACTAAAGAAGTACAAGGATGTTGAGATGGCAAAGGCTAAGAGGATGATCCTAGATGGAGTCAAGGATCACGTGGTATGCCACGTTGCTAGCAAAGCAACTGCTAAGGAGATGTGGGATGCTTTGGCCACATTGTATCAGGGATCTTCCGAGCAGCGGAAGATGTACTTAGAACAGAAGATGAGACGTATTCAGATGCAGAAGGGAGAGTGCGTGGATCCCTTCCTCACGAAGCTGAAGGAGACCCGTGATGAGTTGTCAGTTGCGGTGCATACACCTCAGGATTCAGAGTTAGTGAGAATGGCCCTAAATTTTGTCTCGGATGAGTGGCAAGTATTTGTCCATAGTATCTTAGGAAGAGCAACATTGCCTAGTTGGGATGAGATGTGGGAAGCTCTAAAACAAGAGGAGTTGAGAAGAGACCTAGTCAAAGTCAAACTTGACGGAAGAAACAGCAGTAGTGGGTGAAAGTCCAAGGAGGAGGAGGAAAATGCAGCGCTTGCATCGAAGGGACAGTAGGGACAACAAAGACAAAAGAAGGACGTCTCCAAGACGAAGTGTTTCAGATGTGGCGATATGGGACACTATGCATCCCAGTGTACTTTGAAGAAAAAGGACAAAGATGAGAAGCACGATCCTAAGGTTGCAGCCGCAAAGATCGAACAGGAGGAGGAGCTCGCCACAACAGCTAAGATACCTCCAAGAGCGAGGTCGGCTAATTTGGAGTTGTAGTTCGAAAGAGCTACAGATGGGCAGGATCCTTGAGGATCCCACCTCTCGGATCATCACCTTGCTATGGGAGACCATGATCAGTAGTAGCGGGATGGAGGAGTTTTCAGTTGTCGCCATGAAGTGTTGGAGCAACAGATGCAGTAATTAGCAGCGCCAAATTTTGAGCAGCGTAGAGTAGAGAGGCAACAGTGTGTGGAGGCACAGTGCAGAGCTTCAGCAGCACAGTGGCTTCAGAAGACAACATGGGACTAACAGCAGTTAGGCTTTCAACACCGAGGTGTATCCACTAGATACTTGCCCAGTTTTGGGTGTTTTCAGTTGCTTCTCTCAACAATTGAGTTGCAGTATGGATGTAGTGGCAGTGCTAGCAGCATTGCAGATGCAACAATTGAGAGGGTGTTGTAGTATAGATGTAGCATTGGCAATGGCAGTGTCAAAGGAAGCAGTACAGTTGCAGCAGCAACGCAGTAGTTGGTGAACATCATGTCAGACATCAGCAGCGCGAGGACGATGCTTCAGAGTCAGAGCAGTATGCAGCAACAGTATATTGCTAGTGCACATTCCTCGCTAAGAGGGAGTGTTGATTTGGGGTAGCATTGGATGTGGTCTAGGCCTCAAATTTTGCAGGCAGGCTTGGACACATGTATTACAAAGATGCCATAAACCATTTCGGGATATTCCACCTAGAGACAATTATATTAAAATAATTAATATTTTTAATGGGGCTCCTAAGTCTAAACATAAGAAAATTAAAATATTAATGAGTATTAATCTAATTGTGGGTGAATCTTCTAGATAAAGACGGAGATTAAGTCAAAATGATTTGAGCCTTTGATTAAGAGTTAATCTAGGTCATTGGTTGTCCAACAGGAAGATATAAGAAAAGACTTGAGGGTCATTTGGAAATACACTAAGAGAGATCAAGAAATAGATTTTCTAAAGTGAGAAGTTCTCAAGAGGAAGATTCGATCGAGGAGATTTCTTGCAGCAGAGGGGCAGGGATAGCTTCTGGAGAAAGGGTGATTTTCTCAGCGGGAGAATCATCAGCAGAGAGCCAAAAGGTAATCCAGCAGTGGCAGTGCTGAGCCAAAGGGGCTGACGCAAAGCCACGCAGAGGCAGCATAGATGCCAGTGAGGAGTTCGAAATTTGCAAAAGTATTTCGAGTTTCAGAGGCCAGGAGCCGGGGTGTGAGACCAGGAGGCAGAAATCGAATCTATTGGATAGCAAATCGACCAGCCAAAGGAGTAACGCAGTCCCCAAAGAGCTTGACGCTGGGCTAACGCAAGCACAGTGCAAAGGCAACCAAAAAAGCCGAGGAGGAAATCAATCTAGGGATGGATCAGTTAGGATTTCTAGTGATTGTGTGAGGTAACCTCACAATTCTTTCTACTAGTATTTCTCTCTGTAATCGAATAATCCTGTGAGATATTCAGAGATGTATCCAAAATTTGCTATTGCTTAATAATAATAAAACCCTCAGAGTTGTTGCACCAGTTTTCTTGCATTGGGTCTTTCCGGGGACATTTGTCCAAAAATAACAGTGTCCAATGTGTTTGTATTTCCTTGCTCAGTTTCTATGTTTCATAATCATATTTAATTTGGTGTAGGTTGTTTCAGTAATTTACTTCAATATTTGAAGAAGAAATCTGAAACAAGTTTGTAATGTAATTTACGATCTAGGTGAAGTAGATTCAGCTGGTTACAGTAGGATTCCAGAGATTGTTAGATCTAGGAATTTTCACAAGAGGGAATATGAGCTGCTGAAAAATGATGGACATCAAGCAATCCTTAGGGGAAACATCTCAAATAAATGAGCAAACTGAAGTTTGGCATGCACAATACATGACATTAATACATTTACATAGTTGGCCAATGTAGTCATCTATAATGATCTAACTTCTGCCTAACATTGTTTCTATTGTCTTCTATATCATTTAGTGAAATTTCAACCAAAAGATTTCTAAATAATAGTTTTAAGCACCGGTTAAATTAATAGAAAACTAGCAATAGGAAGAATAACTACATAACCTATGGGTTTAGTTATAGAATAACCATCTAATCAAAGAATATGAAAAAAAATGTCTACCTACTTGATTTTGACTGGTAATCTGATTGTATTCTTTATCAGCGTTTCTCCTTCTTCGACGTGTGATCTTATCTTTGCAATGATTGCAAAGAAAGATTGAAAGGAATCAATCTCCAAAGCAATTAGGATTATATATAAATGATAAAATGAACCAAAATAAACAAACCTACTTAGGAAAAACATTGGACATCTTTTAAGTTGTAACAAAACATTCATTTTCTCATCTTTTTTGTCGAGGCATAGTAACCTGTTGCAAATCAAAGTTCATTTCAAATCATAAATCAAGCCAAAATAAAGAACCAAGTACTATCAAATAAATTAAAAGCAAACAAGCACCATTCTGAAATGAGATAATCAATAAAAACATTTAATCTATGATTGAAATATTCAACAAAAAGGTTTAACCGCTCCTAAACTATGAAACAACTCTTACAAATAAAACTCACTCTTATGACTATATGCATATTAATTCACCAAGAAAAATCATCTATCAAGCCCCTCCACTCCAATGGGTTTCATCTCTACCCATCCTTCTTCCATTCTGCAGTACATCCTGCAACAAAATAAATCCCCCAATCAAACAAATGCAAACACACAAGTAAAACAACTCACAATATGATATTCATCTATATAACTTCTGGTTAACCTTACTTAAAAATATCTTTAGTGAAATTTGGTAGAACAGATTTCTAAATAGATATTTTACATCTGTTTAGCAAGACTTTTTCACTGGCTTAACCCCATCTTCTATGGGTTACCAGTTCACCTGGTTGGAAAGTACAGAAAAAACTACATGAGTGACTATCCACTGATATGGCACATACCTACGCCAACTTCACACAAAATGAGTGTTAAAAGATCTTATGTAAACCACCAAAATGTCGTAATCTCACAGCCTGCCCCCTGTCCTCAATTTCTCTAACAAAATAAGGACAAAAGGCTTTCCTGTCCTCTTTTTCCTCCAAGATAACCAAGTAAGTATCCCTCATCCTTTCCCCTGCAATTGCACTGCAAACGATTTGTGAGAGGGAGAGACATGTATAGAGTCGCGACTCAAAAAAAAGCAAAACAAACCAGAGCTATCATCTTAACCTCTTTACCTCTTTCAAGTAATTACCAATATGCAAGCAACTGCCAAAAAAAATATGAAAAGTTGCAAACTGTCTATATCTATATCAATAGAGCATAGGACAACTATAGCCGCTAGTGCAAAAAATTAAAGCCCTTTGTGAGTGTTAAATAATAGATAGAAATTAAAGCCTTTGTGAACCGTATCAAGAATATCCAGAAACGTCAATTACAACTATATGGAACTAAATAAAATAACAACGCCCATAGGGCAATCCTAAATAAAATAGTTTTAACCTTCATCCTCTACTGGGTTAGCTTTACTATATAGATTTAGGGTATAAGTCTATTGTAAGTAATCTAAGAAATGATGTAATGCCTGCCTACATAGATTGACTGAATTTGTAGCTGCAGACAGTATACCGAGAATTACAAAATGTTTTCTCTGTTTTTGAGTGACTGGAAAAGAGGAATCAATACTTTTACCGAGGAACTGGAAAAGAAGAATCGGTACTTACCTAATATTGCTCACCTAAAATAATAGAATGAATAAGACAAAAAGGTGTACGAACATCCTCTAGCACGCTCGTACTCTTCTCCAGCGTGTGTTCTTGTCTCCCCAAATTCACTGTCAAACATTTAAAGATCAAACACCACCTTAGACAGAGTTGACAGAGAAACCCAAGGATAAACTGATATAGAAAGAAATGAGAAAACACATTACAGATTCCGAAACCGTAGCTTCTTGTCTCATATTATTCTTCCAGGGCAACCCCTTCTCTTCCCCTGCTGGAAAATTATTAAGCAGATCAAAACCATTAAGCAAGAACCGCCAAATAGAATAAAAGCATAATCTCTACCGTGATAGCTCTTGCAATTTTCCAGGGCTTCACTGAGTCTGTGAAATAGAAATAATGAATAAATTCTCCCTTCATGGCAACCCCTTTTCTTCCCCTGTTGCAAAATTATTAAGCAGGTCAAAACCATTAAGCAAGAACCACCAAATGGAATAAAAGCGCAATCTCTACCGTGATAGCTCTTGCAATTTTCCACGGCTACACTGTGAAATAGAAATAATGAATAAAAACTGTTGAACAGTTTAAGTTCTCTGCATAGCCATTGTCTACCAGACGGCCTTTAACTGTACAAACTTACTAATAATAAAAACTAAATATACTGAAAAACTTTTCAAAGGCATACCTGCTCCTCCATTTCAATGGATAATAAGCGTTTCATCATTAGCATTCTTCTCTTCTACATAACAACAACACAAAAAAATCTCTCCTG
>APFE031244848.1:497-14834 GCA_000404065.3 Pinus taeda | reverse complement strand
AATAATATAACACATACCCAACCTTGAGAGCCACATATGCTCAATAAATGGCGAATTACTTTTACTTTCCTTTCATAGAAGGAAGTTTCGCCCTCACATGTACATGGTATGGTTTGATGGAGCACTATATGGAAAGTGTTGAGTTAATTTCGAGAGAATAAGTAGGAAAATAAAGTTGAGCCATGATGTTTCCCTTACCATCCCCACCAATCTTGTTCACTCCAAGCTTTTCCAAAGGAATCCTACTGCATGCACTAAGTTAAGGTAGGAGCTACCATCTTAGTTAAATTTTCAATTTTTTAAAATCATCCTAGGCCTCACAAGCAAACCACCTCCATGGGACTATAACACAGGTTGGAAAAAGTTTGTACTTGTTCTCCCATTTGTCCAACATGAGCAGATATTTAGAACAAAGATAAGGCTCCAATCTCGCATCAAATCCTTACACTCTACACTATTCACTTCTTACTTTGACGTCCAATGTAAATCTATTGGCTGGAAATAGTTTATGGTGGTAGTTTATCCCTCTCGGGGACAACTCTTTGTAGTGACACAAACCATACCCAATTAGAGAGAAAGGGTGCATTAGTGCATAACTTATTATCATGAATGAGGGCACTCAAGAGATCAGGAAAGAACTAAGAGCTCAGATCTGAAACTAATGGAGGTTACCCCCAATTGATTTAGTAAGAAATTACCTAGGAAGAGGGGGGATTAACAAATGAGTGACACACCCTCACAAACAAAAACTTGTTGGTATAGGTATTAGACTGGGTTCTGGATACTAGACATACTAAATGCCATTACGACCAATATAAGTATATGGTGGACATATATTTTCCTTTAAAATTTTTCATGGGAAGAGTACTTCTTGACAACAAAAAAAATGAAGGAGGACATTCACTTGAACCTAAACCAGATGCAGAGGCACATGGGATACTAGACCAAAAAAAAAAAAAAATTAAAGTCTTAAAAACATCCATATAAAATTTTTACTCAAGTTTAGAAACATTATTAAAAAACTAGAAAGAAGTGGTAAGCCACTAATTTTTATTATTATTAAATTTATATTTGTCTAATTATTTAATAACAATATCCATGCTTACGTTGAATCCAATCGATAAAATCTCTTGAGATACTATAGTTTTTTCAAGTGTTAAAACATTGACCAAAAGTTTACACCTCCTGAAGATATTTGATTCTCAAGAGTTTGATAGATTGGAAGTTAAAATGGATTTATGTTGGACTATTCATAATAATATTTATATTTATTAAATATTTCACATCTCCATCTGTAAAAATATGTTAATGTTTTTATTTTATTAAGATTCTTGTTATCTATATATATATTATATATATTATAACTTTTTAGGTATTAAATTTTTATATGCTTGAAAATTATCACTGTACAAGAAACCATAATGACACATTGAAGCATGAAAATATCTTGTGTTTAAAATTGGCTTATTTCCTATGAGTAATTTAAGAAAAAAAAGGGAAGACAAGGTAATGGAAATGGTGAGACACAACTCACTGCTCACACGGAGAGGCTTCCCACACACTTTCTCACATTCATCAAACCAACATGTGCTTACATTTATAGGAACATACTATAGTTCAACAATTTGAACAAATTCCTAAAGAATAGGATCTAAAAGCTAATTAAGACAATCAATCCTAACAAATCCTAAATAATGAAAAACAAAGTCTAATAATTTTATCATGGATATTTCCTCAGTCAATAAATTGTTGTTGATGAAGACTTTTAGAAAATTGTGTGCCACAATCATATGTTTGCCCAACGTTCCAGGTGAACCATTCCCATCTTCACAGGCTTGAAGCTTACTAATAATGTGAAGAGTGTTAGACCCCTATAAATAGCGGATGGTGTTAAATTATAACCATTAGAGTATGGTATTAAATGATAACCATTAGAGAAGAAGAGAAAAATAAATAAATTAGAAGGAATGATTCATTGATTAAATTTGATTTTAATAAAGGATAACCAGATAACAAAAGTAGATTATTAACGAAAGTAAATTATTAAAAAACACATTTTGACCTAAATAATAAGAAAGAGTAAATTGAATTATTTGAAAAGGTCAATAATTAGAAGTATACGATTTTATTTTAAATTATTTTATAATATGGTAAAAGTTAACTATAAAGGCTAAACCTAGGACAATAAATTATTTATTAAAATTATTTTATGATTATTAACATATTAAAAAAATAAACTTCGTCAAATGACATTATTGAGGAGTTGAAAATGTTATTAGGAATTTGGATTAAAGAGTATAAAAATCATTAAAGAGATACAAATGGTAAAATTAGATTAGATAAGAGTTTAATACAAAGGAATTAAAAGAATTGATATAGGTAGGAATCATTGGGTTATTTTTGTCCTTAGCCGAACTGAAGAGATGGTTGAGGGTTTTCTGGGGCTTGAAAAAGGTTTTGATGTGATTTTTATAAAGAATTTTGGAAATATGATTTGTAACTCCTTGGATGTAAGGTAAAGTTTCCTTAGATAAGGGAGGGTTATTAGAAAGGGTTTTAGGTTGGGGGTGGAGAGCAGAATGAAATTCCTTGCTCATGTGGAATTTTTTACATAGGAAAAACTGGTAGACCTTTCAAAGCTCGACTCAAAGAACATAGGGTTGATACCTACCACAACTGCATTGCTAAATCCACCATTGTCAAACACTCCCACAATACCAAGCATCTTATTATTTTTTATAAAACCAAAATCTTAGTATCTACACCCTTTCATTCAGACCGAGTCAGTAGATAAGCCCTCAAAATTGAAAAACACCCTAACAACTTTAATCACGATGATAGATATCATTTAAGCCAATATTGGAAGCCCACTATTCAATCCTTGTCCTCTATATCTCATCCCCTTATTTCAAGTTCTAGTTGTTTCTCAATATGTAATACTTGTAATAAATATATGATATTTTTATAACATAGCATTCAATATTAGAGTTACCATATTTATGCTTCAGATCGTTTCACCAATATTACCCAGTTTTTCTTTCAAATATTTAATTCTAGAATTAAAGCTATTTACATTATCATTTTATTCCATTATCATTAAAAGAATTTTGCTTTTTAAGAACATAACTTGGTTTGTAATGGTTGTTTCATACAAACCTTTAAGGGTACACCATGTCTCCTTGGACGTCTTGTAGTCTCTGATATGAAAAATAATATTGCCTTTGATAAAAAATTATGAAGGAATAAACAAAATACAAATTTAAGGAAAAACATGGAGATACAACGAAACGAAACAACAATTCGATTATTAAATAACAACTACTTAAAATTGTTTACGTACATAAGAGAAACAAACTAGCTCGAGAATTAGTAGCTTATCTCTGAGAAGAGATGTGACGGATACATGCCTTCTGAACCATGTTACAATGAGGCTTGCAAGCCTATTTATCATTACAAAACAACGGAAAACCCTAAACATCAAAATACCTAACCCTAGGAGATGAAGTGCCAAAAGTTTGTGGGCCCCATTAGGGTTAGTTGGAACGTCAACTTCCCTGGGTTGTAACTTTGGCATACAATCTTTGTTTGGTGCATACGATACCTCATTACAAATATTTGTCCAAGTAATGCAACTTTTGATTGCCAACCCTTTCTATAACGTATAAATTTGCATGTTTTCCAAAAATAAACATCATTTAGGGCCTCAAAATAGCTTTGGAATTTTAGGACCTAAAAAACTTTCAAAAATAGTAAATTGTGCTAGAAATTAGGAAACTGAAAGGAAATATTGTTGGGGGTCTAGCTGGAATAATCAAGTGGCCACCAATATCCACCTAGACCAGTCCTCACCCTTAAGAAGAATGGTAGCCATTACATTGAATGCCTCCATGAAATGGGGATTTTTTACCAAACTTGGTCCCTCATGAGCCACTTGCTCTAGTGAAGGAGTTAGTTGGGTTTGCCAACCTGATATAGTTGGATTCTCTATTGGTGATTATTCTTAATTTGTGTTTCCATGATCCTCTAAGTGGTGGCATGTTTAATGAAATATGGGTTGAGTTTTGTTGGTGTCAGTTTCTCAAAAATGTTTGATGTGTCCAACAATGGTGTAAAGTATGGCTGAAGGTGGCCCACATTGAAAAATGGGTGCAAGCCCCATATCAGAGTGCTCGAAGCTTCTAATGGGATATGGTAAGGAATTTCTTTTGCAAATGCAACCAAAATTTTCCACCCACTTCAAACTTATGTGGCACCTCATGTTGATCATGATGTTGTTTGTACTTGTATTGATTTTATATAAGATATCATGAACCTATCGACAGATGCATTCAATAAACCTGGTGGATTTATCAGATTTGGACTAAACATGTGCATATTATGCATGTGTAATCACAAGAGGCATTACAACATCAATGGGACACAATAGTCGAAATCCCATGCCCACTTGAAAGGGGTTGTGGCCAATCGAGCTATGGAGAGCTTTGTTATAGTTGTGTTACACATAGTGAAGACTCTCACCCATGTTCATGGTTCTTGGAGTTGTACATATGTAGTATGTGCACTATCATCTTGTTGAAAACCTTTGTCTGGCCATCAGTCTAAGGATGGAATGCAATTGACTTGGTGAGCTTAGTGTCCAACAACAACTAGAGGCTCAACAAGAATGCATTTAGGAATCTGCTATCTTGATCTGATATAATGTTATGTGGAATCCCAAAGTGTACCCACACTTGTTCAAAGAAGAGTTTGGCAGCGTCTCATGCTGTAATTCTCTTCTTGCAAGCCATCAACATAAGCACCTTAGAAAATATATTGATGACCACAAATACATAGTCATTACCATGCGTGGTATAAGGAAGACTAGATATATAGTCCATGGTGATGGAATCCCAAGGTTGGCTAGGAGTAGGTAAAGGAGTGTACATGCCTTGCTTCTTAACGGTTGGCTTGATAATGGAAAGGTAGTGCAGGATGTGATATATTTGCCAACATCTTGGTGGAGTTTTGGCTAGTAAAATTATTTCTACAGTATTTCCATTGTCTTCTCCAAACCAAAGTGTCTTGTGACTCGACTGTAGTTCACTTCCCAAATCAACTTGGCATGCTCACTTGAAAGAACACAAAGGTGCCCTAAGTGGCATAATAATGCATCCTAGAGGTGGAATCTGGTACTTTCTTTCCATCCATCAGCATATGGTAGGTGGTGAACAATCTTGGATTATTTTTGTATAGCTACATCCATCCAAAAGTCTTATTTCCACAAGAGTTGAGAACAATGGTTAGTGCCACAATCGGGGGCCAACTGAGGCAATCTACGATGTTATTCATGCTTCCATTCTCTATTTAATATTAAAATGAAATTGTTGCAGATATGTGGAAAATTTTTTATGGTGATCATTCTGCAATTTCCATGATGTTTGTATAAAGTGAAGAGGTCAATGATATGTGTGGATGATCATTTCTTTCCCCATTGAGTACATCTCCTTATCATAGGTGGGGTATTTTCGAATAGTATCATAGAGTGTTTCACTATGATAAGCCATTGGGTGCACTTGTTGGGTGAGAATTGCACCAAGAGCATAGTCGGAGGCATCTGTCTCAATATCAAATGGTTGTTGCAAGTCTAGAAAGGTGAGTACTGACATGGAGCAAAGGCGATGTTTCAACTTAACAAATTCCTTTTGTTATGCCTCATACAAAAAAAACTTTTCACTTTCTCCGTCCTTAGTAACTTGGCCCAAAGGCCAAGTGATATGAGAGAATTGTAACACAGACCTTCAATAGAAATTGGTAAGACCCAGAAGGCTATGAAATTATGTGAGAGTTGTTGGGGCTATCTAATCCTGAATGACTTGTGCCTTATCCAGATCCACATGCATGCATTACTCATCAATTATGTAACCCAGATATTAGACTTGGTTCATGTCAAAGGACCATTTCTCCAACTTGACACATAGTTTGCGTTGTTGCAAGGTTTGAAGGACCTCCTGTATATGTTGCAAGTGCTCTACTCAACTCTTGTTGAAGATGAGGATGTCATCTAGATATACAACCATGAACAAGTTGGTAAAAGGCCACAAGACGTTATCTATTAACCTCATAAACCTTGTAGGGGCATTTTTCCACCTGAAGGGCATGACCAACTAGTCAAAGAGGCCCTCCTTGGATTTGAAGGTGTTCTTCCATACATTTGAGGGTTAAATAAGAACTTGGTCATAACCAAACTTCAGATCAATCTTTCTGAAGTACTTGGCCCCCTTGAATTGGTCTAGAACATCATCAATCCATGAGATCAAGTACTTGTTCCTGAAATTGATTTTATTCAATGCCCTATAATCAATGTAGAGTCTTCAAGTCCCATCCTTCTTCTATATGAGTACAATTGGGCCCCCACAAGGTGAGTTACTTGGTTGGATATACCCTTTTTGTAGTAACTCCTAGATTTATTGCTTGCTATGACTTTGGGAAAATTTGTCCATCATCTTGTTACTTTACCGCTCAAGGTATTATTCAAGCAACATTTTGAAGGATCTTCTTGTTATAGATCTGATATGAAAATATAAGACAATGCAAATAAACCCAAGAAATAATATGAAATGATTCTTTATTGATCAAACCCTTAAGGTAGGGCAACACCATATATTCACTCCTTAAAGAAGGAGAACACTCCACAAGCCATATGCTTGTTCCTACAATAATCCTTGACACCTCTCCATGTGGAGTCTCTAGCCTCTATATAGTCCTCATACATACAATACCATGGATGATTACCATGATTCCCTCATACCATCGAACTAATACCATGGGCCCATTACATTATTACTAACTACTTGTGGTCCCTTACATGATATGGGTTGACCACCTTATTTATTACTATGGCCCATCCCATTATTACATTATTACCTTGGGTACCTCCCTTTGTACCCCATATTATCCCCCCAGGTATATAACATTCCACCCCCCTTAGCATGTTTCGTCCCTGAAACATGTGAAGAACACAAATAATAAGATCTACTCAAAAGAGTAGTCCATTGGTACCATGCACGTGCATCTAGCCATCCAAGAGAAAGGTGAACCCTCGATCTCGTTGGTGCCTCGCTCGCTTGAGATGGAAATTGACCGTGGCGGCGCTTCTGTGTTGATGTGTAGTAGGTGGATTTTCGCTCCTCTCTATCTATCCTGCGGGGGTTGTTGTACTTGCAGCTAATTGGTTGCCATCTTGTTGGTTTTTGTCTTGCGGGGTGATGTGGGTGATGATACGTTGAAGTTTTAACCCATGATGTCTTTTTCTTTAATTCACCCCTTACTAGAGCCTCACTGTTATGTTGTGGTGCTTGCTGTGGTGTCTTATCTTCCAATATTACTTCAACCACTGAGCCCTCATCTAATGTATCAACACATGTAACCTTTTCTTCTTCAACCTATGTTTGTGTTTGATTGTCGATCATCACTGGTTCATCATCTAATATGTCAGTCCTTGGAACATCTTCTGTTTCAGCCTCCATGTACTCTACCTGTTTATTGATGGAAATATCCTGTAATGTAATTTTCTTCTTTTTATACCAGAGCTTCAGGAATTCCTTCTGCACATTAATATTGATAATACCCACCGATTCCATCCATGGGTATCCCAAAAAAACATCCATATTATCCATCTCTGAAGTATAAAAATCACCATGCAACACATAGTTATCCATAGAAATATTCAAATCCCTATACACATGAACATCCTCATCATCCACCTGTGTGTTTTCAATGTGTTTTGCTGAAACTTGCAATTTTTTTGCCAAATTAACATTGATAAAAATATGCTTGCAACTAGGATTTATAGAAACAATGATATTCTCCTTTTGAATCAATCCGTGAACTTGTAATAAGGATATACCAGTAGGAAATAGCCTCACATGTTTCTCCTTATGAGACCATCTATCTAAAAGTAATTTTTCAAATTCTTCATCGGGCAGGTTGGAACACTTCTTTTGGTTAAGTAATTCCCACCATGTGGCTGCCTCATCTTCAAAATTACCCACTACCAACCATTTCTAATTGTTTTTCCATAACCTCTTGTATTCTTTTATGTATTTTTCAATAGTAGGACCATTATCTTTTCCTATGAAACATAGAACTGCCATGAAGAGGGTTTTGAAAAAATTCACTTACTTAGCGAAAATTTGAAATTGTCACAGTTTAATCAATATTGCTCAGAATCCCTATTATGATCTATTTTCAGAAATGAAACAATCATTCTGCATCTGCCCATGTGATAGAAATCTTGATCCAGGCACTGGAATTTCAAATCTGCGCTACAACTCTCCCGCCGTCACCAAAATTTCTGCAAAAAAGAGCTGATTTTAAATCAACGATATCTCCCTCATCCTGACTCCGATTTGACCGATTTGTTTTTTCAAATTGGGTATTTTTTCACAAAGAATCCAAATATGTAATTAGATTTTATAGAAAGTGCACCAGGATGTCCAGATATGCACCACAAACTCGCTGTCCCAAAAAATTGTCTGCAACACCACTGATTTTTAGATCAACGATATCGCCTTCATCCGTACTCCGATTCAACCAATTTTTTTTTGAAATTGGGTATTTTTTTGCAAACAATCCAGATCTGCAATTAGATTTTGCAGATTTTTCTCTAAAATGTACAGATCTGATCTGCAAACTCGCCGCCACAGAAATCTTGCAAAAATAAATAAAAAAAAATTCTCCACTTTTTGCCCAAGAAAGTGCTATGATACCACTTGTTATAGATCTGATATGAAAATATAAGACAATTCAAATAAACCCAATAAATAATATGAAATGATTCTTTATTGATCAAACCCTTAAGGTAGGGCAACACCATACATTCACTCCTTAAGGAAGGAGAACACTCCACAAGCCATATGCTTGTTCCTATAATAATCCTTGACACCTCTCCATGTGGAGTCTCTAGCCTCTATATAGGCCTCATACATACAATACCATGGATTATTACCATGATTCCCTCATACCATCGAACTAATACCATGGGCCCATTACATTATTACTAACTACTTGTGGTCCCTTACATGATATCGGTTAACCACCTTATTTATTACTATGGCCCATCCCATTGTTACATTATTACCTTGGGTACCTCCCTTTGTACCCCATATTATCCCCCCTAAGTATATAACGTTCCCCCTAGGTATATAACACTTCTTCTCCCTCATCTTTCTTTTGGTCTGCCATGGGAGGTAAGCGAGGTCGACAAGGATACTCTTGCAAGGGTTTAACCAGCTTAAGTCCCAACTCCTCATCTCTCGACCTCATTGGGGGCATGCCTAGAAAACAAAGAAAGAGAAAACCACTCTGATACCACTAATCCAAGGTTATGAAGAAACAAAATGAAACAAAGATTCAATCCAAAACACAAAGATACAGTGAAACAAAACTTCAATTAATGAATAGCAACTGATGAAAACTATTTCATTGTAGCTTATCTTTGAGAAGAGATGTGACAATTACATTCCTTTTTAATTGTGTTATAATGAGGCTTGCAAGCCTATTTATCATTAAGAAACAATGGAAAACCATAAGCATCCAAAAACCTAACCTTAAGAGATGAAGCGCCAAAATTTTATGGGCCCCATTGGGGTTAGTTGGAATGTCAGCGTCTCCAGGTCGTAACTTTGCCATACAACCTTTCTTTGGCATGTGCAATACCATATTAGAAAGATATATGCAAGGACTACACTTTCGACTGTAAAACCCTACCACAAGCAATGTGTTTACCTATTTTCCATAATAATAATAATAATAATAATAATAAAACATTTTTAGAGCCTAAAAAAACTCTAGAACACCCGAAAAATTGCTAAAAATAGTAAATCGTGCTAGAAATTAGGAAATTAAAAGGAAACAATGTTGGTGGTCCAAGTTGAATAAGTAGGTGGCCACCAATATCTACTTGGATTAGGCTTTCATAGAGATATCGAGAATCACTTTTCTTTACTCTCACGGTTCTCCTAATAATCAACTAAGTTTACGAGGGCTTCAAGTTTAGCTTCATGTTCAGATACAATGAGTCAATAATTTGTCCCTTCTAACAAGGTCTGAATCATAAACTTCCAATTCACATAAATGGACCTGTCTAAAAAGTTTTCTTCATTTAAATAAGATTTCTCCAAATAATTAGCCATTAAGAATCCAAAAAAAAAATCCCGCAACTTTAAAAAATGCAAATTACCTTCCCTTATTCAACCTTGTGATCATAGTTTCCTTCATCTTATTCAAGCTTGGAGCAAGAATTCAAATTCAACCATAATTAATGACAGTGGAAAACAACCATAACAATCGCCTTGGGTTTTGATCATATGCCAATTTATGTAGTTTGTATGAACTCACAACTCCAATTTCCATAGATTTGGCTCAAACTTAATAACAATGCTTGAATTGCAAAAAAGAATTTCCAAATATATAAATTTTTGTCAATTCATGTAACCAAGGAAAACCAAAAGTAATATTAGATGTTTAGTTACTAATAACCACAACACAATAGTAACTTTAGATATTATGAAATCAAACTAAAACACCATAGAAGCTAGAGATATGACTAAGATGATATCAATATCACAAAATGCAATGCTTCAAAAAGAAATCTAATATTTGGCATTAGTGCATCACAATACAGGAACGTCCAGGAAACAAAAAAAAAGGTGTATGTACGGCAACTCCTTTACAAGTTGGCTCATCCAAGCCTAACAAAGAATATGTAAGAGTAGCAGATAAGAGAGAACTAGATTATCCTGGATTCCAAACTTGGTCATTGATCATTATTCAAACAAAAACTCCTCCACATGTTTCTAGTACTCCTCTATAATAATGCTCCACCTTGTCACCTGCATCCGGGGGAGCTGCATCACTTTGGACCTGCCGAGTGCATTCCTGTGCCTGGTCATTATTTGGTATAATATTCATATTTCCTATGAGAAGGGTATTCTTGTTTTCCACTCCTATGTTGGCCAAGAGGTCAACGACTTTGTTGCCTTCCCTTTTTATGTGATTGAAGGTAATGGCCCTGTTGCTGTGGAGCACTTGTTCGATGGCTTCCAGCCTCGCTTTGAGCCTCTAGCTGGTGGCAATTTTCCTTGCTTGAGATCTGTTTAGGAGGTGCTTGGCCATGTTTATAAGGATCTGGGAGTCTCCTTCCACTTCCAGGGGTTGAAAGTTGTGATTCCAAGCGAGAAGGAGCCCTTGCCAAAGTCCCTCTAGCTCAGCTGAGTTATTGGTATCCCATCCAATGTTCCCAAAGTATAGCTGCAGGGGAGTGCCTTCGTGATTCCTTAGAATTCCACCAAAACCGCCATTTGAGGATTGCCTTTGGAGGCACCATCGAAATTGAGCTTGTAGGTATGCTTGGGAGGATCAGTCCAGGTGACCTTGTGTATGATGCTGCTTTTAGTAGGGCCGTTATTGTGTAGTTCCTGAGGTAGATGCAATTGCCAGTTATCTAGAATGGCTTTCTCATTGTTTAGAGTTGGAAAATCCTCCTTCGTCCATGATCGGAGCATTAGTGTTAGATTCCCACAAAGCATATTCCAAATATTTTCTATCAGAGATCGTTGGTTTTTGAATATGCGTTTGTTCCTTTCCTTCCAAATGCTCCATAGGATGAGCCCTGGGATTATGTTCCATAAATAGTTAAGAATCTCACTTTTGTAGGGATTCTGTGGCCAGTGTCTTAAAGAGTTGGTGATGTCATCCTCCATTCTGCACCTTCTTCGACATCTAAAGCTTTCCTTTTCCCATAGCTGATTGGCTAGGGGGCAGGAGTCCAGGAGGTGTTGGAGAGTTTCCTCATGGTGATTGCAGTTAGAACAAATGGAGGGACCGTGAAATTTTCTGCACCTAAGTTTGTCCCATGTGAGGATTCTTTGATGGCCTACCAACCAAAGGAAGTAGGAGACTTTGGGCCAGGATTTGAGACCCCAAATTTTGCTCCAAATTGGGTCAGGGGGGGCGGGGTTGTTGCATAAGATTTCTTAGGCCTCAGATGTGGTGAAGGCACCTTTCAGTTGATATCCCCATCGAAGAATGTCACTACCTTCATCATGTCTGATGCTTCTTTTCCGTAGCTCCTTCTCCAACTCCTCAACAATTCTGTTAGTGTCAGTCTTTACAGCCTTCCTCCAGTGATCAAATATACTCTTACAAAGTTATTTTGAAGTGTCAAAGTCAAATTTTGTCATTTCAGTGAGTTTTCAAGCAAAATTTGGTCACTAGGCATTAGGTCTAGGGTTTGCTTTCACTCCTTCTAAAGTTGTCCAAATGGCGGTCTATGTCATCATTTAGCTGATTCTATCATCATTAATAGGGTTTTCATTATAATGTCAGTGTCTAATGAGTCATTTTATGTCTTGTTCATGCTTCAGTTGCGCCCAGGCAAGGTCATTTCCTTCTTCTAGGGTTTTGAAGCCATTTTCTCTCGGATGGTCAAATCATCGGAAAAACTTGTTTCCTGATGTTCATACACCTTCCCCTATCCTTAATGTACCTTATCAAACACTTCCCATCCCTTAGATTCGTCAAATTCCTCATTTTTGCACAAACCCTAGTTTCTAGCTACAACCTGGCAATTTTCTAGGTTTGGCCTGTGATTTGCCCTTTTGGACCCCTTCCCCTCACTCAATCTCTGAGATTCCACTTTCCCCTGCTTCCTAACATCCTTCCCCACTCCCAAAAATTTCCCCAAGAATTTAGAAGCCCCCTATCCCCTTCATTTCGCTTCATTTCGACAAAATTCCTTGTTTCACACATCGGGGCAAGTTTCACTCAAATGATGTTCCAGATTAGTCAAAGATGAATTTTGGGAAACTGAGAGAGGTTTTTGTCCACAACATGCCAAATAAGAAAAACGTCTTTCACTTTTTGCACAGGTGTCATGGTTTTAGAGAAATGTCAAAATTACAATCACGGGATCCAAGGTGGTTGGCTAAAGCACAAAAACGGAAGAAGAAGACCAACCCACTCCGCATCTTGACCGAGGCTTCTCTCACTCACCATGATACTCATTAGCCTCCTCCTAGCAGCAAAACCAAGAAATTTTGAGAGTTTTGAGGCATTTTTGGCATTTTTGAGAATTTTACAGGTTTTGGCCATTTGAGTGGTCTCACCCCGTGCGCGACCAGTCATGGGGACAGCTCAGAACGGTGAAAAGTCTACATTTTTGGAATTTTCATGCAAAAATACACTTGCCTATGGATGGGTTTCAGATTTTATGAATATTTGTGCTTCCAAAAGCTCAAAATACATGCAAATTTTGACTTTCTGCCCCTTTTTTGAGTTGCAGAAAGCTGCCTTGGGAGAAATGACTTTTGAGGGGTCAAATCAACTCCAAATTCAGACATTCCAGTGGGGTTGGAAAGTAGACTCACAAACCTTTCCAATGAGCTATCTTGAACCTGATTTGGACACCGGGAAGGCCCTCAAACAGAGCTGTCAATGCGCGCGACCAGTCAAAGTGAGGGGCGCGACCACTCAGGGAAATTTCACTGTTTTGACCAGTTCGGCCAGCAAAACACTGTTTTTACTTTGGTTGACTTTTGAGGCATGCAAATGATGGATTTTTGTGTAATTTTCATGGCACTTAAATACTTTTACTCTCCTTGAACACTTCTAGAAGTTTCCTTGATGTAAATGGTAAATATTTAATGCATGGATAGGTTTCCTAAGTTTTAGAGGCAAGTTGTTTTGACTGCCTATTATCTAGTGCTTAGTTTGGAATTATTTAAAACAGCTCCTAGGAAGCTGAGCTCGACCCCTAGAGGTGGGGAAAGGAGTTAGATCTTCTATATTTATGCCTTCTCTTACTCATTTTCATGGTTGGACTCTTGAGGGAGAAGCTCCTATTGTATATTTTACTTGTATCTCTGCAATTTGAGGAAAAGAAAGACCAGGGTTTTGCAGACATCATTGGGATTCTTGTGGACTCTTGTGTTGATGGTGTGTTCTCTTATTGTAATTGTAAGTGTGTTTATTTGTTCCATATCTTTCTTTACTGCCGCTTATTAAACAAATGAAGTGATAAAGTTTAAATTCATGCATGCCATGCTCAGCTTTTAAATTTGTTTAAGGTTTATGTTTTCCACTGTCTTGAGAGGATTCAAAGTCATTGTTTGCCCTCTTTAGCTTTTCTCTTTTCTTCCTTGATCATCCATTTCAGCTAAAGGCATCAGCACAAACTCCTACCTTGCCCCAAAGACCCCCCCTGCAAAAACTGAGCTCAATCCCCGCACCCTGAATTGCACTCCCTCCAATTGCCACCAAAAACCCCAAAAACTTTAAATCAACCCTCCTTATCAGTTT